>PVJC01054893.1:0-10361 GCA_004026665.1 Murina feae | reverse complement strand
AGAGGAATAGAGAGTTAGAAACATGGATGAGAGAGAAACATTGATCAGCTGCCTCCTGCACACCCCCCACTGGGGATTTGCCGGCAACCATGGTACATGCCCTTGACCGGAATCAAACCCGGGACCCTTCAGTCCGCAGGCTGACACTCTATCCACTGAGCCAAACTGATCAGGGGTATTTTTTTATATTTAAAATAGTTACAAAAGCAATATATTTTCATTGTTAAAATTAGAAAAAGAATGACAAAAATATTTTTAAAATAATCCTCAATTCAGTTAGTTGGAGCATCCTCTCATACACCAAAAGGTGGCAGGTTTGATTCCTGATCAGGGCATCTACTAGGTTGTGGGTTCAATCCCTGGTCTAGGCAGGTTCAATATCTGCTCAAGGTGAATTTGGAAGACAAGCAATCGATGGATGTTTCTCTCTCACATCAATATTGCTCTCTCTCTCAAATAAGTAAAAACATATCTTTGGGTGAGGATTTAAAAAAAAAATCATACATAAGTTTACCAGTCAGAGCCACACGAGTTTTAAATCTATTACTATGCTGGCTATCTTACATGATACTGAAACAATTGGTTAAAAGCTTAAAAATCTATATATGTTGTTATTTGATTATCTCCTTTTTGTAGTTTATTTTAAATAGGTCACATAATCTGAGTAGTTTGACATAGCCTTGCTATCTGTGATATCCATTTTAGACATGTAAAATACCAGGGACTAAATTATTCAACAACAATAAAGTCACCCATGAGGTTACTCCAGACTTGGGCTTTCTTTTTAAACATTAGTTTACTCTAAGTGCTGGGGCTTACACCCCTGATCTCTTGTTGTATGAAGGTATCATTTCTCACAGTATCACTGACTTGATTGTCCTGGACTTTTTCCTCATTTGACAAGAGTAAAGAAGAGGTCTGGAGCCAGTTGGCAATCAGGATGATTTGTGCTACCTTTGGTTGTAGGAGCTTTGCCTCACTTCACCATGTCCTTAGCCCTTACCTTCCATGGTACTAAATTTCCATTTAATTGATGGGGATAAATTAAGCAAAACCCTATAAATACCCTGACAGCCAGGTCATTGGTATTTAATTGATAAAGTACTCAAATGCTGAACTGAATATACTGGTTTGACCAAGTCTTCCTTATGTCAAATTTCCTGATTTGGAATCTGAGAGATGGTTTAGCTCAGCCTGCGACTCTATCAAGGGGGTGGCATTACAAAAGCAGTCCTTATATCACTGACATTTTTGTTTGAAAGCACATCCTCACCCAGGTCCTTGTGACACATTTCTAGCCAATTTCTACCAAAGTGGTCTTAATAGACAGATACTATGAGCTGCTTCAAGTAATAGGTAGTACTGACAGGAGGAAATAATTAGTGTCATTTCACACCTTTAGCCTAGAAGATCTCCCTCCTATTTCAGTTCCAATTATATAAGGGATCACTGCTGGCTGCATTGTGTGCTCACCCAAAATATTTTCTTGGAAACTTTAAGATACCTTGATAAGTGGGTGAAGCCAATTAGATTCAGGTCCTAGGATGTGTATGAAAGGCAGCATGGCAGAGGGAAAAGAGCACTGGGATGAGAGTTAAGAAAAATGAGTTGAAGTCTGTGTTCATAATTTTATCTTTGGGTTACCTTAAACTAATCACTAACTTTCTCTCAGTTTTTTATTTTATCTTTTTGAATAAGCATCATAAAAGTTTTCTACTTCTTATAGTTGTAAAAATCAAAATATAAGTGAAACAGTGTACATGAAATGGATTTCCCCAAAAAACTAAAAGCTATAAAGTATTGCCCTAGCCAGTTTGGCTCAGTGAGTAGAGCATCAGCTTGCAAACTGAAAAGTCCCAGGTTTGATTCTGGTCAAGGACACATGCCTGGGTTGTGGGCTCCATCCCCAGTGGTAGACTTACAGGAGGCAGTTGATCAATGATTCTCTCTAATCATGGATGTCTCTATCTCTCTCTTCCCCTTCCTTCCTCTCTGAAATCAATAATATATATATATATATATATATATATATATATATATATATATATTACAATAAAAGATAAACATGCAAATTAACCATCCCTCCACTATGCTCAAGCCATGCCCACCACCCACCCCACCATCCAATCAGAATGACTATGCAAATGAATGTGACAAAGATGTTGGTTAATTTGCATATGCAGGTGTCAAGCAACCTAGGAGGTGACAGCAGCTGCCGCTGCAGGCTCCTGGGACCATTGCCAGCCCAGGAGGTGAGGCCTGTGGCACCAAGCCATGCCTGTGGCCTCCTAGGACCTTTGCCCGCCCCAGGAGTCCATAGCCATGCACACAGGCTCCTGGGACCTTTCTGAGGGAAAGCAGAGTAGGAGAGGAGTGGGAAGAGAGCAGGAGATTTAGAGGACTTGGCAGAGCAGGAGACCTCTGGCCACAGAAGAGAGCGAGAGAGAGGTCAGCTTGGAGGGTGTGGCTCCCTCTGTCACCCCAGCTTCCTCATCACAGCTGTGGAAACTGACAGCAGGGAGGTAGAAGTCCCACCTCCACAGAATCAGCCAGAATCAGCCTTTGGTCAAACAGCTCTCAGCAGCCTGACAGCCAGGACTCACATTCACCTGCATCTCAGACCATGACAATAAAGGTGGGACTATGTCTAAAGAACAACTGTTGATACAATGTAGCTCTGCAGCCAAAAGATGCCAGCATTATCAACAGAAAATGTCTGCAGAGCAATGTGCATCTGATCTTGAAAGAAGGCGGTGCCTGCAACAGAAGGTATCTGAACACCAGCTACTGGAAAAATGTCACTCTGATGCCAAAAACCACCGGCATTATCGACAGAAAATGTCTAATGACCAACATGCCTTTGAAGTTGAAAAAGCGAGTGGCGGAGACAGAATATGTCTAGAGAATAGTCATCAACAAGTACTACCAATACTAGTAGAAACTGCCTTCTCAGTGAAAATGGGGTACATGAGGATGCAATTCTCAAACATAGTTGTGGTGGAATGACTGTTCAATTTGCCTATAACTAAATTTCTTGGATGAAAAACCATCCAATGGGATATTTATTTGATGTTGTAGCAAAGGGAAAATCTGTCCAAATGATATACATTTTCCAGATTACCTGGCATATTTAAAAAGATTAATGACAAACAAAGGTTCTGACAGTAAACATTTCATGGAAAATATTCGTTCCATAAATAGTTCTTTTGCTTTTTGCTTCCATGGGTGCAAATATTGCATCACCGTCAAGATATAGGCCATACTGTTTTAGAATACATGGACAAGTTTATCACTGTACTGGAACTTTACATCCTAAGGATGGTGTTTCTTAGAAGTTTGCTCAACTTTATGTTTTGGATACAGCCAAAGCTACAAGTAGAAGATTAGCAATGCCAGAAAACCAGGGCTGCTCAGAAAGACCCATGATCAACCTCAACAACCTCATGCATGAAATAAATGAATTAACAGACTTGTACAAAATGGTACATAAGGTAGAAAAGGAAGCCCGATCTGAAGCAGCATTAAAAGGTATTGCTCCCACAGAAGTAACAATGGCAATTAAATATCATTGTAACAATGACCCAGGTAGATATAATTCTCCCAGTGTAACTGAGGTTGCTGTCATATTCAGAAACGAAGATGGAGAACCTCCTTTTGAAAAGGACGTGCTTATTCATTGTAAACCAGGTCCCAATAATCCAAACAGCACTAAAATAAAACAAATCAATATCCTGTTTCCTACATTAGATGCAATGACATATCCTGTTCTTTTTCCACATGGTGAAAAAGGCTGGGGAACAGATATTGCATTAAGACTCAGAGACAACAGTGTAATTGACAATAATACTAAACAAAATGTAAGGACGCGAGTCACACAAATGCAGTATTATGGATTTTATCTTTCTGTGCAGGACACATTCAATCCTATTTTAAATGCAGGAAAATTAACTCAACAGTTTATTGTGGATTCATATTCAAAAATGGAGGCTAATCAGATAAATTTCATCAAAGCAAACCAATCTAAGTTGAGAGTTGAAAAATATAGTGGTTTGATGGATTATCTCAAATCTAAATCTGAAAAGGACAATATACCGATTGGCAAAATGATAATACATCCATAATCTTCTGGATAGTGCCAGAAATATGCAGCAGTGATATCAGGATGCTATGGCAGTTGTAACGAAGTATGGCAAGCCCAGTTTATTCATAACCATGACGTGCATCCCCAAATGGGCAGATATTACAAACAATTTACAACACTGGCAAAAAGTTGAAAACAGACCTGACTTGGTAGCCAGAGTTTTTGATATGAAGCTGAATGCTTTTATTTTTTAAAAAATATATTTTATTGATTTTTCACAGAGAGGAAGAGAGAGGGATAGAGATTTAGAAACATCGATGAGAGAGAAACATCGATCAGCTGTCTCCTGCACACTTCCCATCGGGATGTGCCCACAACCAAGGTACATGCCCTTGACCAGAATGGAACCTGGGACCCTTGAGTTCGCAGGCTGATGCTTTATCCACTGAGCCAAACTGGTCAGGACTGAAAGCTCTTTTAAATAATATCTGTAAATTCCATTTATTTGGCAAAGTAATACCTAAAATTCATGTCATTGAATTTCAGAAATGCAGACTGCCTCATGCTCCCATATTATTGATATTAGATAGTGAGTCCAAATTACATCCCTCTAATTAATTCCCTTTCAATGTGCATGAATTTCATGAACCAGGCTACTAATATGTATATGTGTGTGTGTATATATATACATATACACACACATATAATACACACACACACACACATATACATATTATATATAATGTGCATGAATTTCATGAACCGGGCTACTAATATATATATATATATATATATATATATATATATATATATATATCCTATCTAATAAAAAAGTAATATGCAAATTAACCATCACTCCGTCACAAAGATGGTGGCAGCCACAGAACTGGAATGAACAGGAGACTTGACTTGCCCTGGTGATGGAGGAAGCCAATCTTTCCACCTGCCCTGGCCTGCCTTGAGCTCTGCTCAAGGCTACAAAGTTTCAATTATAGAAGTTAAATAAATCTAAAATACCTGCTTCCAGGCCGTGGGTGTGGCCAGCCTGAAAACGGCCGTCAGCCCCTCACACAGGAAGGCCAGACACCTCAGTGGGGACCCCCACCCTGAAGGGGACTTGACCAGCTGGCAAACAGCCATCATCCCCTCACCCAGGCTGGCCAGGCAACCCAGCAAGACCCCCCACCCTGATCCATGACACTCTTTAGGGCAAACCACCTGGCCTCCACCCATGCACCAGGCCTCCATCCTATATAATAAAAAGGTAATATGCAAATTGACCCTAACAGCAGAACAACTGGGAGTTACTGGTAACTATGACACACTGACCACCAGGGGGCAGACGCTCAATTCAGGACCTGCCCCCCGTGGTCAGTGCACTTCCACAGGGGGAGCTCTGCTCAGCCACAAGCCAGGCTGATGGCTGCCAGTACAGCGGTGATGGTGGGAGCCTCTAACACCTCTTCAGCAATGCGAAGGATGTCCGACTGCACCTTAAGCCTGCTCCCCGCTGGCAAGTGGACATTCCCCGAGGACTCCCAGGCTGCCAGAGGATGTCTGACTGCCAGCTTAGGCTTGATCCCCAGGGGAGTGGGCCTAAGCCAGCAAATGGGCATCCCCCAAAGGGTCCCAGACTGTGAGAGGTCACAGGCTGGGCTGAGGGACCCCCTCCCCCCGAGAGCACAATTTTTTGTGCACTGGGCATATATATATATATATATATATATATATATATATATATATATGCTATAAAGTGTTGTTTAAGTGTAGCCTCAGTTATAAATTAATGACATTTTTCATTGTTCTCAAATTATCTGCAAGCCCAATTTCACTTGAATGCTTATTCAATTGATTTAAAAGAAGCTGGCTATCAGCCCAGAGAAGAAAGAAAAACATTGGACCAGAGGTTTATGCTAGGCTCTCCCCTAGATGGTATTTCATGAGACCAATTTCTCTAAGGCGGACTTAATCCCAAAAAAGTGAGGATGCTTAATTTTTCCATGCCAGGTCTGTTTATCCTCCTGTTATTCTGTTGGTTTCCCCATTAAGCACTTATTCTGAGTGTATCACTTAACATATAATTTCATAAAAACTGTGCATTCTTTCTGGTTCACTAAAATAATTTATCTTGGATTATCTTTTTTATCTCTAAATTGTTAAGTCAGAGCTATATTTTTGCTCAGTTAATACAAATGTGGAAATGGTCTCCCTCAGATCCATCTCCTTGTATTCTGTGGCATTTTAATTAGAAAGCTAATATTCTTTTTTTCTCCATGCAAAGCTCAAAGTGCATTCTGCCAAATGTAGTCCCCTGCAAGGTATAATTTCTCACATAACAAACCCATATAATATACCCCATGAGGCCTTTCACATCTGGGCTGCTCTAGAAGTAGTCTGTTGAACTATCATTATGCGCTGTTGTACTAAAATATTCTTTCTTCAACTTCTTCCACCTTAAGGTCACTGGATACTGCTCAGTGTCACCTCAGCAGTTAGTGAGGCCACTCCAAAGGTATTTTATTCTTCATTGTCTCAGGTCTTCAGCAATACTCACCTTGTAGTATCTAAGCTCTTGCTGACCCTGTAGGAATCCAACAGTTTTTGCTTTCTCAGGGATAATATTATATCAGAGGTAACATTCTGAAGCCCAGCAGGCTATTTTGTTTGTCCTCACAGTAGAACTCACAATATGTTTTTTAAATAAGTTTTTAATTTAAGAATAGTTTTAGAGTTACAGAAAAGTTGTAAAGATAGTGCAGAGAGTTCTCATATACCCCAAACCCAGTTTTCCTCTATTGTTAACATCCTACATAATTATAGTACATTTATCATAACTAATTAAGCCCTATCAACAGGTTATTATGAACTAAAGCCCTTACTTCAGGATTTCTTAATTTTTACCCATGTCAAGGTAAAAGTTTTTCCCTTTTAGCATTGTAAGCTTCTATCCAAGATCCCATTTTACATTTAGTAATCATGTCTCTTTAGGTCCTCTTGATCAGGATAGTTTCTTAGACTTTCCTTGTTTTTGATGACCTTGGCAGTTTTGAGAAATACTGGTCACGTATTTTGTAGAATTCCTTTAATTGGGATATATACATTGTTTTGTATATTTCTTGCCCCAGTCTTGTAATAAGTTATTTGTTCAAAGAACTCTAGTTTTTTTTATTATAGAATGTTATTACAAATGGAAGACAATCTACAAAGAAACAATAGCCAGACCATATATAAAAATGAAACTTTAACCCACAATCTGTAGCAACCAGCCCAGAAAACCAACCTGTTATCTAAAGTAAGCAGCTCAGGAATCTAGCCTACTATCAAGTCAGGCTTCTAGAAAGACCATTATCATTAGCAGCCAGCTCAGGAAGCCAAATAATAATCTCTACAATTCTCCTAAAATGGCCAGGACTTGATTAATAACTGACCACTTTCCTAATTTTTATCTCCACTTTGAAATTAAAACCATCCAGAGAGTAGTAACTATGACTATGAACTCCTAACCAATTGCATAGGATATACCACTTCTAGATAGCCTGCCTAAAGGTAGTTTCCTCCAATCAGGGCATAGATGAAAGCTTTCCCTTTTTTCCACTATGAAGTTTTCCTACTTCTCTGCTTGCCTTAAATCAGCCAAAATATATGATAGGCTGGCTCTCTAGCAAGTTCTGAATAAATAACTTTTGCCAATTCTCATTTAGTAGTATTTAGCTATTTCCACAGAAACCAAAATCTTGCTACTCAGTATGCTTATTGCTATTGGAGTTAATTGTTTATAGGTCCTCTTAGCTAACAGTGCAAGGAAATAGATATGTGCATACCATGCTGCATATATCTATCTATCTATCTATATCTATATCTATATCTATATCTATATCTATATCTATATCTATGTCTATGTCTATGTCTATGTCTATGTCTATGTCTATGTCTATGTCTATGTCTATGTCTATGTCTATATCTATATCTATATCTATATCTATATCTATATCTATCTATATCTATATCTATATATCTATATATATATCTATATATATCTATATATATCTATATATATCTATATATATCTATATATATCTATATCTATATCTATATCTATATATATATATACACATGACTACAATTATTTCTATGTGTAACTACTGATGCATTCAACTCCATCTATTAACACATGCATCATTCTAGCCTCCATCTATTGCTTATCTATAAACTTCCACAACAACAGTGAGAAACCCACCACCGATTCACTTAATTGTTCAATCCCAGCATATATGTATAGTACTATCAGAATTACTAATTCTTACTCACAGAGGACACTACTTTATTCATTAGAATATAGTGCTTATGTACAATTTCTTTTGCTTTTAGTCTTAGAGACTTCACTGATTTTCAAAGTTAATTAGGTCAGCACTTTTCCCCACCCCTTCTATGAGGTTATGTCATATCTACTCTAATAAAAGAGTAATATTGAAATTGACCATTTCTGCGGGATGCCTAAGCCACACCCACCAGCCAATCAGAGTGGCTGTATGCAAATTAAACCAGCAAATGTGGAGGCTGGCAGTCACAGAGCTGGAGTAAACAGACGCTTCTGTTGCAGCAGGAAGCTGTCTACCGACCTGCTCGGCTTCTGCAGGCTCAGGCAACAACATATTTGCAACATTGTCTCAATTATAGAAGAGCTGAAACAAACAGCAGACTTTCGTTCCACCAGAAATGGAGGAAACTGCTTGCCTAAGCCAGCTGAGCCTCTAACTAAGGCAACATTCTTTCAATTATAGAAGCCATGAGCTGAAGCCAACAGGAGGCTTAGTTACTTGCCTAGGCCTCGGCTTAAAGAAACAGTGTATCAATTATAGAAGATAAATAAACCCCAGAAACCGGCTTCCAGCCAGCCTTGCTGGGACATTGGGTCAGTGGGAGCTGTGGGCAGCCTGAAAATCTGAAAATAGCCCTCAGGCCCACACCCAACCTGGCCGCACCCCAATGGGTGCGGGACCCCACTGGGTGAGGGACCCCACTGGGGGGCTTGGCCAGCCTGCAAACAGCCATCAGCCCCACATCCAGGCTGAAGGGACTGTGAAAAGACTGACAATGCCCCTCAGCTCCTCACCCAGGCTGCCCAGGCACCCCAGTAGGCACCCAAAACCTGAAGGGGCTGTGGGCAGCCTGAAAATGGCCCTCAACCCATCACCCAGGCTAGCCACACCCCAATAGGGTGAGGGTCCACACTGGGGGGCTTGGCCAGCCTGCAAACAGCCATCAGCCTTTCACCCAGGCTGACCAGGCACGCCAGCAGGTGGACATCTCCAGAGGGGTCCCAGACTGCGAGAGGGCACAGGCTGGACTGAGGGACCTCCCGAGTGCACAAATTTTTGTGCACCGGGCCCCTAGTTCTATATTATAAGAGAGGGATATGCTAATTATCCTAGATATACTAATTAGCCATGACCTGATATGCTAATTATTCATGACCAGTATGCAAATTGACCATCACTCCAACACAATATTAAGGGAGGGATATGCTAAGTACCCTGATATGCTAATTTGTCACAACTAGTATGCAAATTGACCATCACTCCAATACACAAAATAGCCGCCCCCATGTGGTCAAAGATGGCCACCACAAGATGGCTTGTAGGGGAGGGCAGTTGTGGGTGATCAGGCCAGCAGGGCAGGGCAGTTGTGTGGGACCATGCCTACAGGAGAGGGCAGTTGGGGGTGCCAGGCCAGCAGGGGAGGATAGTTAGGGGCAATCAGGCTGGCAGGAGAGCAGTTAGGCATGGATCAGGCTGGCAGGGGAGTGGTTAGGGGATGATCAGGCTGGCAGGCAGAAGTGGTTAGGGGCAATTGGGCAGGCAGGCAGGCAAGTGTTTGGGAGCCAGCAGTCCTAGATTGTGGGCCTCAATGGGCAGTCAGACATCCCTCGAGGGGTCCCAGGTTGGAGAGTGTACAGGTTTGACTGAGGGACACACACACACCCCCATGCATGAATTTTGTGTATCAAGCCTCCAGTTTGTAATATAATTAGCTCCTCTTAACTAGTTTACATTAACTCTTTGTATCTCTTGACCTCTAAAATTACCATATTTTCTGGTGTATAAGACAACTGGGTTAAAAGTGGTCTTATTTGCTGGAAAATATGGTATTTTTAAATTTGAACATATTAAGATCGACTCTTGATGTTGTAAAGTTCTATGGACTTTGACAAATGCATAGTGCCATGTATCCACCATTATAGTATCATACAGAATAGTTTCACCACCCTAAAAAAAAAAAA
>PVJC01054892.1:0-10367 GCA_004026665.1 Murina feae | reverse complement strand
GCAGTGGGAGCCTCTCCTGCCTCCTCAGCAGTGCTAAGGATGTCCAACTGCAGCTTAGGCCTGCTCCTCACTGGCAAGTGGACATTCCAGGTTGCCAGAGGGATGTCTGACTGACAGCTTAGGCCCGGTCCCCCAGGTAGCGGGCCTAAGCCAGCAGGTGGACATCCCCCAAGGGGTCCCAGACTGTGAGAGGGCACAGTCCAGGCCGAGGACCCCCCCCAAGTGCAAAAATTTTTGTGCACCGGGCCTCTAATCCTATATGATAAAAGCTTAATATAATATGCTAAGGGTCAGGTCATCTGGTCAGCCATTCAACCAATCAAAGGGTAATATGCTAATGATATGCTAAGGCCACTCAACTGCTCGCTATGATGTGCACTGACCACCAGAGGGGAGACAGTCGACCAGTTGCTATAACGTGCCCTGATCATCATGGGGCAGACGCTCTGACCTGTAGGTTGGCTTGCTGCTGGGGTCCAGCTAACCAGGACTGAGCAAGACAGGCTGGACACACCCTGGAGCCCTCCTGCGGTCCCTTTCTGGCTGGCCAACTCTGCATCTCTCCCCAGCCCCGACTGTGTACCAGTGGGGTTCCTCAGCCTGGCCCTCTCGCAATCTGGGCTGATGCACACCCCCGAGTGCATGAATTTCATGCACTGGGCCTCTAGTTTTCATAAAACAAAGCAAATTTAAGTACAGCAACATAAGACCATATCAGAAATTAAGAATTTATGTCAGGGCCTTGGCCAGGTATGGCTAATTTGATTGGGCATCATCCCAAACATCAAAAAGGTTGTGGGTTGGATTCCTAGTCGGGGCAGATACCTGGGTTGAAGGTTTCATCTCTGGTGGGGGTATATGTGGAAGGAAACTGGTCAATGTTTTCTCTTTCCCTCTCTTCCCTGACTCACCTCTCTCCTCTCCACTCCACCCTCCAACTCTCAGTTAAGCATACCCTCCAGTGAGGATTTAAAAAAAAAAAACAGAATTTATGATTCTAAGACAAAAGCCTTAAAAATCATGTGGTCCCACTCTCTTTCTTTATATATAAGTAAACAGATACTTTCGGGATGTACGGGGAAGTATACCAGAAACCTCTATTCTATCATGTGAAAGCCTTTACAGGTAAGAATAAGCAGCTACTACTTCAGATCTATTAAGGCTCTGGAGAGAACATGGCTCTCTCAGTCGCTACCCCAAGCCGCCGAGCGGAGACCAGAGCAAAAGAGCTAGAGGCTGGGGAGCCATGCCCCCAACAAGCTGCAGGTCGGAGAGCAGAGCAGGAGAGCCGGCAGAGAGTGGAGCGGCTTGGGGTACTTGGCTCCCCAAGTCGCTGTACGGAGAGCAAAGAGGGAGAGCTGGAGGCGTGGAGGACTTGGCAGAGTGAGAGGCCATGGGAGGGAGACAGAGCAGAAAGGGAAAACCAAGAGCGTGGGGAGCACCAGGAATTCTGGGATCAGTAGTTCTGGGGGCAACCTCAGGACCTGAAGCAGAAGCCCAGAGTGCAGGGAGCACTGGGAATGTTGGGAATCGTAGTTCTGATGGCAGATGGATCTCCTAGACACTAGAGCAAAGTGAGCCTGGAGCAAGTTACTGTTGCAGTGGGAGATGGAGGGAAAGCAAAGGTGAGAGACATAAGTAAAATCAGAGTGTCTAGGAAAAATTAAAGGGAAGATATCCTAAAACTTCCAGGAAATCTCCACCAATGAAACAAAGGGGGAAAAAATGCCTCTATTATTCTGTGAACAACAAACCAAACTGGGTTGGGAGTCTCAGACAACTTGCTCATATGATTGCAAAGACAGACAGAAACTCCCGGATTGGAGAGGGCTCCCCTGAGGGCTCCCAGATTGGAGAGGGTGCACATGGGTCTGAGGAACTCACCCCCAGTGCACGAATCTTCATGTACCGGACCCCTAGTAGAACTATAAAATTTGGAGGAAACAATAATCTGTCTCAAATCTGCTCATTTCACAAAAGAACTAAACAAGTTCAGGGGGTAAGTGCCTTGTGTCAGAATACATACACAGCTAGGAAGGAACAGAGGCAATGCCATACAGGACAATCTATGAAGCAGTAGTGAGATTCTTCCAATGACATCTTATGTCACTGTAAGCAAATGCTTGAATTCACTTAAGCTACTAAGTATCAAGATTGATGCAAGACATAAAAACAGAAGCTTTCAGATTTTGTAAGATGCCCCAACTGATACCCTCTTCCCCACTCCTACTCTTCACACACACACACCCTGCAAAAAAAACTGAAGTAGAGGACAGCAAGATGGCGCCATAAAGTAAACACCATAAACGCAGCGATGAACAACAATTTCAGAAAAACCACGTAAAGAAAACACGGACACCACTCACACCCACAGGAAGGCTGGCTGAGTGAAAATCCTACAAGTAGAATAGAAAGAAACTGAGACTCAAAGGAGTGGCAGAAGCAAAGTACAGAGGTATGGAGGCGCGCACAAGGGGCTCGAGGAGAGGGCTGGTGCTGGAGGACGCGGTTCTTTTCCAAAACGAAGAGAGCCACAGGTTCCCAGCGGCTCTGAGCTCCAGTTCCAGGCGAGTTTCTGAGGAGCCAGACACCTGGAAAAGAGGGACTGACTGGCACCGGGAGGAAATCCAAAGCGGGTTTCTCTCAGCGTGGCTTGCTGCAATTACCGCGGGACACAGAGACCCCCGTGTCTCTTAGCACAGGGCTGAGAAGTGCCATAGCTATTTGCCCCGCCCTGCCCTGCAAACTCCCCGAGGCCCCGCCCCTCCCAAGCTGCCATCAGAGGCTTTTGCATATAAAAGGCTGAGTAGCCTAAGGCAAAGGCTAAATCAACACCTCCTTAAAGATACAAGAGCCAGCCTCACCTAGTGGCCAGAGAGGGACCATCCTAAACAAAACTCAGATCCACAAGGAACACACTCGGGGCAGATGCAGTGAGCACAAAAGCCCCACTGAAACAACTCTTGCCCCATAAGGGTGTCTCCAGCACAGAAGTTCTCCTACAGTAGACACAGCTGACTCTCATAACCAAGTGGCTTAGAGGTTAATTTCTCTCAGTGATCACCTAACTCAGAAAGGGAAGCAGCCAAAATGCGGAGACAAAGAAACAGGTCACAAATGACAGAAATGGAGGAAAGAAAGCGACAGGATATAAAGTTCAAAACCACGGTTATTAGGTTTTTCAAGAATTTTTTAGAGACCAGAAAATTCTAAATTTAGTGAGACCACCGATAAATTTAGTGAGATCCTCAATAAATCTAATGAGACCCTCAAGGATATGATAAAGGACCAACTACAAATTAAGTATACACTGACTGAAATAAAGAATAATATACAGAGATCCAACAGCAGACGAGAGGATCGCAAGACGCAAGTCAAAGATATAAAATATGAAGAAGCAAAACCCACCCAGCTGGAAAAGAAAAAAGAAATAAGAAAAAGGATCAAAAAGTATGAAGATAGTGTAAGGAGTCTCTGGGACAACTTCAAGCGTACCAATATCAGAATTACAGGGGTGCCAGAAGAAGAGAAAGAGCAAGATATTGAAAACCTATTTGAAGAAATAATGACAGAAAACTTCCCCCACCTGGTGAAAGAAATAGACTTCCAAGTCCAGCAAGCGCAGAGAACCCCAAACAAAAGGAACCCAAGAAGGACCACACCAAGACACATCATAATTAAAATGCCAGGAGCAAAAGACAAGGAGAGAATCTTAAAAGCTTCAAGAGAAAAGCTATTAGTTACCTACAAGGGGGCACCCATACAACTGTCAGCTGATTTCTCAACAGAAACTTTGCAGGCCAGAAGGGAGTGGCAAAAAATATTCAAAGTGATGAATAGCAAGAACCTACAGCCAAAATTACTTTACCCAGCAAAGCTATCACTCAAAATTGAGGGTCGAATAAAGAGCTTCACAGACAAGAAAAAGCTAAAAGAGTTCATCACCACCCAACCAGTATTATATGAAATGCTGAAAGGTATCCTTTGAGAAGAGGAAGAAGAAAAAGGAAAGAAAAAATTATGAACAACAAATATATATCTATCAACAAGTGAATCTAAGAATCAAGTGAATAAAAAATCTGATGAACAGAATAAACTGGTGAACAGAATAGAATCAGAATAGAATCATAGAAATGGAGTGGACGGACAATTTTCGGGGGTTTAGGGTGTTAGAGAATGGACAATAACTGTACACGTATGGATGAGGACAGTGGGGGGGGCAAGGACAGAAGGTGGGGTGGGAACTGGGAGGAGGGGAGCTATGGGGGGAAAAATGAGGAACTGTAATAATCTGAACAATAAAGATAAATTTATAAATAAATAAATAAATAAATAAATAAATAAATAAATAAAAAACTGAAGTAAATGGGCTTGTTCTCAGTATAAAATGATAGACTCCAAACTTGTGGAGCCCTTACAAGGGTAAGGGTAAGGATAAACAAAGTCTAGATACTGAATGGTGTTCCCCAATTCCTTTCCCCTGTAAAATAAGGTTATAGGGAAAGCTCTTTAAAAAATAAAGAAAGAACAGAAGACACAAATAAGAAAGAAAAATGTGGAGGACCAAACCAGAACCAAATCATGCTTTCAGTTATATGTGAAATCAAAGAACAAAATAAACAAAATAGATACAGACTCATGGAGAACAGGCTGACAGAGGGGAGGGATGCTGGAGAGCTGCATGAAATAGATAAAGGAATTTGCAGTACAAATTAGTAGTTACAGAATAGTCACAGAGATGTAGATTACTGCATGGGGAATATAGTCAATAATCTTCTATAATAAAAAAGAAACATGCAAATTTGACCGTTACCACCAGCCAATCAGAGCGGCTGTATGCAAATTAACCCAGCCAAGATGGAGGCCAACAGCCATGGAACTAGAGCAAACTGTTGCAACTGCCTGCCTAGGTTGGCTGAGCCTCTGCTCACAGCCACGCCCACCAGCCAATCAGAGCGGCTGTATGCAAATTAACCTAGCCAAGATGGAGGCTGGCAGGGCGGCTCTGCACTGGGAGCCTCCACGGCCGGCCGGCATAGCTGTGCCAGGTGTGTCAGCTCAGTGGGAGGGGGGGTCTGGCCTGGGGCCTCCTCGGGTGTCCAGAAGCAGCTGTCCTGGGTCTGCTGCCTGGCTTTGCCCTCCGGGGGCCTCTGCGGGACATCTAGGAACGCCTGTCCTGGATCCACTGCCTAGCTCTGCCCTGGGGGCCTCCGCAGGGTGTCCAGGAACACCCATCTAGGGTCCACTACCTTCATCCGCCCCCCAGGGGCCTCCACAGGGCGTGCGGGAGCGTCTGCTGCACAGTGTGGAGAATCCGAAGCCAGTTCACTGCCCAGCTCCACCCTGGGTGTGTTTGCTCAGCAGCAGGGCCCCACCGAGGGATTCTGCACCAGCGTCCACTCCTGGCTTGCCACCCAACTCTGCGCCAGGTGTGTCCCCTCAGCGGTATGGGCCCACCAGGCGTGTGCAATCATGGGCCCTCCGGTGGCAAACATCCAGGCCTGCACTAATGGCTCTCAGTCCCTCACCGAGGGCACAGGCCGGGCTGAGGGACCCCCACCCCCACCCCCCCAGTGCACAAATTTTTGTGCACCGGGCCCCTAGTCTTCTATAATAACAAAAGCCTAACATACCAATTAGACCAGACCTTCCGAACATCCTTCCGGATGACATGGGGGCTGCAAGAGGTGAGGAAAGCCACCACGGCTCTGAGGGCCAAACCCCTTGCACGAATTTCGTGCATCAGGCCTCTACTATCATGATAACCATGTATGGGGACAGGTGGGTACTTGAAGCATCAGAGGGCCCATTCTGTAAAGTACACGATTTTCTAACCACTATGCTGTGTATCTGAAATTACTAAGGAACAATATTGAGCCCTGGCTGGTGTAGCTCAGTTAGTTGAGTGTAGTCTCCGGTACCAAAAGGTTGAAATGCCTGGGTTGCCGGCTCCATCCCTGGTAGGGGGTGTGCAGGAGGCAGCCAATTGATGTTTTTCTCTCATCAATGTTTCTCTCTCTCTCCCTTCCTCTTTCTCTAAAATCAATAAAAAAAGCCTATTAAAAAGAGAACAATACTGAATTATAAACAAGAAAACACATCTGAAATGTGACAGAAAAAAGAGATAGAACTGAAAAAAATGTTTGCCAAGTGAAAAGAATCTTCAGAAAACCTATAAGCCATCAACAAGAATCACATCAAACATCTAACAATAGTACAAAAGATCAGAAAATTAAGCAATGCTCTCAAAATTAAGGAAACTATTATCTGAAATCTAGAATCTGATAACCAAACTATCAAGTTAAATTAGGTAATCAGACACACTATGTTAAAAATTCCCCCCTCATTCCTTCTCAAAGCAAACTAGAGATTGTGCTAAACCAAAACAGAGGAAGTCAAGAGGACAAGAGTTACAAGAAACCAAAAGTCTAACACAGAAAAGTGAAGAGATTTCTCAAAATGATGATAAAGGAAGTCCCAGGAACACAGCTGTGTAGCAAAGAGAAACAGAAACCACTCCAAGCTGGAACAGTAAAACAAGAGTGCTCCAGAAAGAATACACTTTTAAAAAAATGTTTTTTAACTTGAAATTGTGTGTGATGTGAATTGTTTGATCACACTAGAGAGTTTAAATTGGACTTGAGTAAAGAATTAATAATACATCACAGAAAGATAAACACACCAAAAACTAAAACAATTATTAACTCCAGAAAAAAATAAAACAACACAATAAAGACAACTCTAGTGCAAAGACATATACTTTCTCATAATTATATAAACATTAAATATTCATTTAACTAAAAATTACAGAAACAGTTCTGGAAGAACAAGGGATGGGGAAAAACATCTGTCGGCAGACGTCTGGAGGAACAAAGTAGAAATTGTCTAAAATGGAGGAAAGAAGATCAAGAAGTAAAAGTATATATGTTGCCTTAACTGGTTTGGCTCAGTGGATAAAACATCGGCCTGCAGACTGAAGGGTCCCAGATTCTATTCCAGTCAAGGGCATGTACCTTAGTTGCAGGCACATCCCCAGTAGGGGTGTGCAGGAGGCAGCTGACCCATGTTTCTCTCTCATTGATGTTTCTAACTCTCTATCCCTCTCCCTTCCACTTTGTAAAAAAAAAAAAAAAAAAAAAAAAGTATACATGTTATTCAGAAGTACAGCTGTAAATGGTAGGGCAAACAACTAAGAGTTGTCAAATTGCCTCTAAGGAGTAGAAATCAGGGTTCTAGAATGAAAAGCTAACTAGACAGAAATCTAAAAAAACTAAATAGAAGCCATGTAGAAAAATAAAAATTAAGCACAAGTGAAAATTTCAACAAGGGCTGGTGTAAAGGAGAAAAAAAATGGCAAAACAGAAGAGATGAACAAATGGAAGCAAGGGAAAATCTGAGAATATGAAACCATCACCTTACTCCAAAACTAGGACAACCTAGAAAGCATGATCAGTTCACACAGGGCAAGTCTCTGCCAAATAGGAGCCAAGTAAATACTAGTCTTTCTACTCTTCACAGAGCCTGTCACTGCTGCCTCCACCACCTCCCTTCCGCTATCCAAACCACCATTTTTATCATTTCACTTAGAGGCAAGTTTAATGAATGCCATCATGAGTTCCAAGGTTAATTAATATTCCACTGAAATCACCAGGCTCTAAAGTAAACTATTTCTCCTTGTTTGAAGAAAAACATCTGACTAAAATAATACTCTTTAAATGTAAAAGAGAGCCCTAACCAGTTTGGCTCAGTGGATAGAGCATTGACCTGAGGACTGAAGGGTCCCAGATTCGATTCCAGTCAAGGGTATATACCTTGGTTGCAAGCCTATTCCCAGTAGGGGGTGTGCAGGAGGCAGCTGATCGATGTTTCTCTATCCCTTTCCCTTCCTCTCTGTAAAAAAATCAATAAAATATATATTTAAAAAATAAATAAATAAATGTAAGAGAGATGGCCATAATAACCAATCCTTAAAACTTTGCCTCCAACCCTCTTTATGTGATGGAAGAGCTAAGTAGTTCAAAGAACACTCTAAATTCTGTCTAGAACAGCACTTCTTAATTTGGGGGAGCAAGGGTGCCCACTAACAATCTCCTGAAAGCTTTAAAGCTACTTTTTTTTTTAAAAGGTGGTATCTAATACTTTAAACAATAAAGGATTATAAAAATAAAATAAATAAAACCCATTTCCCATGAGGGGGGTGGCAATAAGTATCTTTAATTTCTCCAGGTGTCAATATCCACAGGGTTGTTGGGAGCACAAAATAAGATAACAAATGCCTAGTACATGACAAAAGATACAATTATGCTGCTGATCCTCTGAGTTTTGGGGTTGCTGTTGTTTTGTAATTCCTCATTTATTTTTATTCTTATAGGCCCTTTGCCCACAACAGGTCAGAATGACTGACTCTTTTTAACATCATTTATTTAGTGCTTACTATGTGCCAAGCACTGCCCTGAATGCTCAACATGGATCATCCTCTATGCTCCTATCAAAAACACAACTCCATCTTTTTGATGAAATACGTTCAACTTGCCTCAAGTCCCACAGCTTATAAACCGAAGAGTAGATCCAACCACAGGCAAACCGACTCAAGATTCTGTCTGTGTACTCAGCCACCCTTAATTCCTTTTCCCTCACACTACACAATCACTAAAGTCATATTGAATACAAAATTTATCCGGAACATTATTTATTTTAAAAGAGCAAAAATGCTCTAAGAGCATATGGTCGAAAAAGTCAAAAATTTTTACGACATAGTAACAACGCCCTGTAAGAAACTTAGAATTCCCAAGATTCCGTTTTACATTTCTTTAAAAAGCAACTAAGTTTTCAGAGTGCTGGGGCGAGAGGGGGAACCCGCCTCAAAACACGGAGCACTTCCGGTGTCATTTGCGCCGTCTACCAGCCAGGCAGTTGCCAATGTGACTGTCCCTGCTGCGGGTCACCTGCACGCCCACCCTGGTCCCGCCGCCGCAGCAAAAGCCCACCCGGAGCTGCGCCAATCCCCGCAGGGCTCCCCCAACCTCCGAGGCCGGAAGGCGCCGCCTCCACCGCGGCGGGTAACTGTCCCGGAGACGAAAAGAACCCCGCTGGCCATGGGAGGCGCCCACGCCCGGGGACGAGGCCTTGCGGGCCGCCCGCGCCCAAGGAAACCCGGGACGGGCTGGGCCCGCGGGTGAGTCAGAAGGGTCCAGAGAAAGAGGAAGCGCTGGCACCCACGGCCGCTCGCCGCGGCCACCCCCTCCTCCAGTGCCCCTCAAGCTCGAGATCCCCACGCCGCCATCGGACCGCACAAGCCGGCGGCGTCTCAACAAAAGTCCCGGGGAGCGGCGGCCGCCGTGAGCCATGAGGAGGGCGAGAGGCGGGCGCGAGGCGGGCGCGAGGCGGGCGCCACGCGGGCCCACGGCCAGGCCTGGGCGGAAGCCACCCGTCTCTTCAGTACCCACTCACCTCTCGGGACGACGGGGTGAAACCCTGCACCGAAGCGATGTACCGTTCCACCTCCGCCTTGCTGCGCCTCATCGCGCCGCCAGCCTGGACCCAGGGCGCGACAGGCCAGCGCTGAGGCCCAAGCAGTCACCGTTTAGTCGCCAGGCGCCTAAAGCGAGTGACGCAGCGCCGTCGCCGGCAGAGGAGAGGGCCGCCCCGCGTGCGTCTTGCGTAAGCACTATGCGCCTCGCCCACGACTGCGGCGGCGCTCCACTGCGCACATCCGGCTGCGCTCCACCCACGCCGTCCTTCGCGCAGCGCTCATCCCGGTGCGCACCTCCTGCGGGCTCCCTTCCCCCGGGCTCAGCGCCTGCGCGTCTCAAGTCAGGTTGCTCTTCGCTGTCAGAGAATGGGCAAAGCTGGTGTGGGAAACAAGTGTTTATCAGCAGACGTGGGCTAAGGACTAGAAACTAGATCAGCGATTTTCAACGGTGTGCCGCAAAAATTTTTAAAGCACGCACTACCTGATTATTTAATCAGGGATAATGACCTATTTTCCCTTAGATTGCCAAATAAAAAAATGACAACAGCCCTGGCTGGTGTGCGTCACTTGGTTGAACGTGGTCCAGTGACCGAAGGTTGCTGGTTCAATTCTTTGTCAGGGCACATAGCCAGGTTGAGGATTTGATCCCCCACCCCCGGGGTTCTAAGGCGGCAGCTCATTAATGTTTCTACCTCCCTACCTCCTCTTCCTTTCTTTCTCTAAAAATCAATAAAAAGCATATTAAGAATAAAAAATATTTATTTTAAAAAATGACAACAGCCCTAGCTGGTTTGGCTCAGTGGATAGAGCTTCAGCCTGAAGACTGATGGGTCCCAGGTTCAATTCCAGTGAAGGGCACATGCCTAGGTTGTGGGCTCATCCCCAGTATGTGACG
>PVJC01054891.1:0-10362 GCA_004026665.1 Murina feae | reverse complement strand
TCTTCCTCCTTTTTAAAAAAGATTTGTTTGTTAACAAAAAGCATTCCAAATTAACCTACCAAGCTCTGTGCCTCCTCCTTTGTGCTGAGTGTGTTGGTGAATAATATATAATCAGCTGCTGTTGTGTACACAGAGCATTTAAAGTGAATGTACTCCTCTGCACCTTCTGAGCAGGGCGTGGAGCTGAAAGTCACTCCCTGGAAATAGCATAAAGAAAACCTGAGGGGAAGAGACTGTGTTGGCCTCACTTGATATCAACCACAAAAGGTTTTAAACAAAGAAGGAGAAGTTGCTATTTAGATTAAGAGTTTAGGGTTCCTCGCTGTGATTTTTGATTTTTTTAACCAACAATGGAAACAATTTGAGAGCTGGCCTTTGGGAGAAGCCACTTTTCAGAAATAAGGGTCCCCAGAAAGAACTTCCGGAGCTCACATGGGCTTTTCCGGAAGACCTGCTTCCAGAACATGCCAGACATGCTGACAGGCAGCCAGAATCACAGAGCTTTGGGCTTCTTAGCAGTAGAAATCCTGGAAGAAATAGCTGTGCTTGAGAATCCTGTTTATGCAGTCACCCTGAGCTTGAATCTGTCTCTGATTCCTTTCCCCATATGCTCATAACAGTTAGGTCAAGTGCTATAGTATGAATGTTTGTGTTCCTCCAAAATTCCTGTGCTGAACTCCTAACCTGCAAGGTGATTGTATTAGGAGCTGGGGCTTATAGGAGGTGCTCAGTTCATGCAGGTGGACTTCATGGTGGAATTCGTACCCTTATAAAAGAGGCCCCAGAGAGCTCCCTCCTCCTTCCACCACATGAAGACACAGGAAGTTGGATTTCTGCAAGCCAGGAAGAAGGCCTCACCAGAATCCCATCATGCTGGTACCGTGACCTCAGACTTTTAACCTTCAGAACTATAAAAAATAAATTCCTGTTTTTTGCTAGCCAGCCAGTCTATAATGTTTTGTTATAGCAGCCTGAACAGATTAAGACATCAAGTAAAACTAGTTTTGTCTTAAGACATTTGTGATTCCCCTAAGGTCACTGGAAAAAGATGTGGCAGAAGTTAAAAGTTGGGAATCGCCAATCAGGTTTGAAAATCATACCTGGTATTTTGCAATAGTCCAAGCTAACTAAGACACCCTAAAAAAAAATCCCCACTCAAGTCTTCAAAAGAAGTGTCTTATTAAACAATTTAAACTTTTAGAGAGTCAAGTGGCTTATGCAGTGACCCAGCATCCTTCAAACATGCCCAGCCTGCCACGACACCAGGACCCTGGCACTCTGGGATAGAACAAAGAAAATGAACAATTTCCAAAAACAATTTTACCTGCATCAAAGGTAGACAGCATTGAGTTCAATGGTCCATTAGGTCCCACTGGGTGAATGCCCCGGTTGACCTCAAGGATTCACTGCAATGTTTGATACTCAACAAAAGGAATTCAAAGCATTCCACCTCAGTGAAAATTATCTTTCCAAGCCACACACATCCCCCAGTGGTCCATACCCCAGAAAAGTAGAGGGCCACTGGGGCACACATACAAGTGGGAGGGGCCTTCCCTGTCAGCCTCGTCCAAACCTGAATGTTGATGACTCAGAAATACCCTGGAACACACATAGGCCTCTTCTCTCTGTATCAGGGGACCCTGGGACCTTCCAGGAAAAACTATCCACAGAGTGTCTAAAGGTCTGTGACTCTGCACATTTCAAGCTGAGACTCAACTTCATATTACAAGCTGGGAGGGGCTGGCTGAAGGGAGTTATCTCTTGGAGATGAGCCTAGCCCTACCCTTCACTCTGCCTGTGTTTTCCTGCAGCCTCTTGGGCATAATGACTTAATTAGGGGTTTTTCAAATGACCTATATCTTTTCATTTAAACTTGAAATGCTCTAGTGTCATGTTCCACCCATTTCTAGTGAACACTAACCTTCTTTAGAACTGGCTACACACTGGATCACTGACCCAGAAAATAGAAAATCCATAAGGATATATACTCAATATTTTGCATGCAGTTTTTAGGGGGTTTGAAGACCTGCTGAAAACAATGCTTTGTAAGAGGCCCTGTTATTGTGGCATCTTACCGTTAAACACAGCAAGGCTTCCAGGTGCCAGCAGCCTCAGTAGTCAGGGTCTCCTGCCTGCTGTTCAGAGGGTTTAGTGGCAGCAAGCAGAAGACTCTCACTGAACTGCACGAAATCCTGAGTTTATAAGCGTCACTAAACATTTTCTTCTTGACTTCTTGTCTCAAATTTGATGTCTGCGTTTTCCCTATATTATAAAGTGAATGTAATAACACATTGCTTGCAGGATATTCTCTTTTCAACAATTTCTCCCTTCTCCTCTTGCCACCCTTTTTGCAAGAATACTGTATATCAGCAACCCCACTGGGAAAAATAATTTTGAAAAATTGTATAGTGGATGCTAAATGACTTAATGGATAGTAAAATGGCTTATGCTTCTGAGACTGCTATTTAAAGACCAACTTGACATTTTCTGTAAAATGAACACTAGTTTTTATAACATCATGGGACCTTACCCAGATTTTCTGCCAAATTTGCTATTTATGGAGGATGTGATTCTTCAAAGCAAGTTAGACCTACTCCTGCGGCTCAGCTCTGGTGGACAGCTGATCTGTTTAACAACCCCCAAAGTAGGTTAAAAAAAGAGAATGGGTATCTTCAAAGTTCAAAAGGTAACCAAAAATTTAAGATGAAATTGTAAAGATAATCTCTGCATGTTTGCATGCATTACAAATTGAAGAAAGAACTTCAAGTTGTGGGAACACTTGGGAATTCATTCCCACCACCTGGCAAAATCCTGGGTATCAACCTGTACTTCACCCTAGACACCACAGATACTTCCTCATCAATCCCCCAACTCCACCTCTCAGGCATCTCACATCTGTCCTCTCTATTTCCACCCCTCTCCTCAAGGCTAAACTCTAGTCATTTTTCTCTCCACCTCTGGTCCTGCCCTTTTTATTCTATTCTCAAATTTGCTGCTATAATCGCCTTTCTAAAATACAAACACAATAACATCACTCCCCAAATGCACATTCTTAGATGGTTTCCCAGTGTCTTCTACATAAAATCTGACATCCTAGTGGGACACCTTAGGCCTTTCACCTTTGGCCTTTGTCTGTTTTCAGTCCACTTTTTTCTACTCAGCCATGATGGTAGACATTTCCCCCTCTTGCTAACAAAACTCTGACTTTGGGGGGTTCTTTCCAACCCCTTGCAGCCCAGATTGGCCATGGGATACATTCTAGCCAGTGAGATATAAGCAAAAGTCTACACAAGGCCTCTGAGGAAGCTGTTGCTTTTCTCATACAATGGGACTTGCATGGCTAGTCCCTTTGCTCCCTTTTTGGCTTGAACAAAAAATGTGACATCTGAACAGGAGGATCTTCTCACAACCATGAGGTAGGAGTCATGGGGAGAAGGTCAGAATGCTAAAGATGGAGCAGAAAAATAGAACTCTAGGTCCCTGTTGACCTTCAAACAGCTAAATTAGTGCCAATAGCTGTCTGCTTTCAGACTTCTTATCTTTGAGTAAATTCAACCCGATTTCGCTTTTGCATTACTAGAAACCAAATGCCATCTGACTAATAGTCAGTCATACTTCTGGCTCCACCTTATGGACTTCCTTTCTTTTCTTTTTCTTTTTTTTTTTTTTTTTTTTTTACTTTTGTTAATCCTCACCCAAGGATATTTTTTCCACTGATTTTTAGAGAAAGTGAAATAAGCAAGAGGGAGGGAGAAAGAGAGAGAGAGAGAAATACCGATGTGAGAGTCACATCCATTGATTGCCTCCCACACATACTCCGACCTAGGCCAGGGATTGAACCTGCAACCCAGGTATGTTCCCTTGACCTGGAATCAAACCTGCAACCTTTTGGTGCATGGGTTGACACTCTAACCACTGAACTACACAAGCCAGGGCCTGCCTATGGATTTTCTTAGACCCACTGCATTCTCTTACCCTCTCTTGGCCTTAACCCATGCTCTTTTCTATGCCCAAAAGAACTTCCCTCATCCTCCCAAGTACCATTCAAAGCCAAGTTCAATAGCAACTACCTTGGGAACACTTCTCTGACTGTAAACTTATGGTCACCTCTGTCCTATTGTTATTAATATTCATATTCTATATCTCTCTCCCCAGCAGATGAGGGTTTGGGGGGGGCAGTAATTCTTTACCTTTTACACATGTGTGTCAGAATATTAGCATTCAGTAACATCTAATTAATTGGACAAAATAACAAAACCACCAAGTAATAATTGAAGAAAATTAAAGAAATTTTTAAAAAAATTTCCTAGGTGGTTGGAAAATGGGAAGAGAAATCTATCCAGTACCTCAGACACCACACTGCAGATATTTGGTGTCACAACAGTCAGAACACAGTTTTGAAAATGCTGATATCAAGAAATTATAGAAAAAGAACTTTGAAAATGAAAAGTTCACCAGGAATGAAAATGACCAGGGGCAACTATCCTGGCTTACTTGTCAAGATTTACTCAAAATGCAAAAAGAAACAAAACCCAACCAGAAAAACACCCCTCCCTCTCTTCGCTTCAGACAGGACAGGTACCTCTTTGCTCACAGAACCATGGCAAAGTCGTCAATGGCATCCAAGACTCTTCTCTTTTAAAAGAAAAGGAAGATTAGCTGCAAGCACTCTGACAATGGTGACCCCCTATTAAACTACTGAAGGACGTTAATACATGGTGGTGATCTGGACCAGACTCAGTAGGATTGTTTTCTTGACAGAACACGTGACATTTTTCTTCTTGGTACAACACTCCTCCACGACTAAACTGTTCCCTGCAGGCATCATTGCTGAGTTCTCATTACAGAACACTTTCAAATGAGGATTGTCAAATAGATCCAATTACAAACTTCTTCAGAAAGAATGTAGAACCGGCTTCCTTTGAAATAGCATGAGGAACAGTGGACAAAACAGCAGGGCCTTTCTAAAGGCTAGCTCTGTCTCAGATATAGCTGTGTATGTCTTACCAATGTTGTTTAACCAGCTTCTCAGATTTCCTCATAGAGGAAATAGAGATGATAAACCTGTCCTATTCACCTGGAGGGTTCTCCTGGAAGAACAGACAAGGTCACGTATGTCAGAGCAATCTGAAAGTGTCAACTACTATAGGAAGATGAGTAAGCCACCATGGAACTATTATTGACCCACGAAGATGATTAGGCAGATGACTTTTCACCATGAGCTGCTTCCAGGATATAAACAAAAACACACGACAATCTTAAAGAAACAAAGTAATATGGAGGTTAAGAATTCAGGCTCTGAAGTGACGGCAGAGGCCATTATTACTTTTATGAGCTCTTCCTACAAAACAGGCAGGAGGATGCCATATCTGAGACTCCATCAACTTGGCTAACACTGTTCTCCCTGCACTGGTGATTCCCTGAGGCCCCGCCCCACCCAACTTTAGGCCTACCCAAGCTGTTTCCAGTAGCTTATCTTTAACAATCAGTTCAGGAATTCGGGAGCTGCATGCATGGTGCACTTCCTGACATCACGGGGCTGGGCTCCTGAGTCCCTTGATTTATGCCTCCATTATGTCTCTCACTGTGTGCACCATACTGTGTGATCAGGACCACACAGAACCACCCGATTCTGTTCTGCATTCTGGCTGCCTTGCACAGTGCCAGGGACCCCATAGGCCCTCGGTTATTATTTGCTAAAGAGGAGGCCCAGAGTCAAATCACCCAAGGCTTTAGACATTAGCAGAGGCAATCCTAGCCCAATGCATTTGTGCATCAGTCTTCCAAGGTTCCTGTTCCCAAATAATGATCTCAATCCCAGGAAAAGGAAAGGGAGTGAGACTGAGAATTTTTTCTTTTTTTTGAGGATAAAGGAGAGAAGTAATAGGAATTGAATGGTCAAAATAGTAGGCAGTGTTGTAATGATTCCTCATTCTTGACTTCCAAACCTCCTATGTACGATTCTTCATTCTATCCTGTTTTATTTATAGCACTATCTTCTCTCCGTCACCACACACAAATGAAAACACAGGCTTTGGACGCTGATGAGGGCACTATTTACAGACTGGAATTCACAGAACCAAAACAGACTACTATCTCAATAATTACAGGAGATATGTTATAAAGACCTAAATGCTTTGAAAGAAATGAATCAAAAGAAGCATTTTTAAATTAAAAATATCCACTGCTACATATAAGAGTAAATTCAAAGGCAATTTTATAATGAATCAGTCTGCTTACATTTTTGTCACTTTTTTATGAAGTGTGACTTTAAAATTCTGATTTAGGTCATCAACAAAAATGCTTATTTATACAGGGGTTGACAAAAGTAGGTTTATAGTAGTGAGTAGATGAATATTCTTGTACTTTTATTTATTTATTAGAGGCCCAGTGCACAAAAATTTGTGTACTCAGAGAGGTCCCTCAGCCTGGCTTGTGCCCTCTCGCAGTCTGAGACCCCTTGGGGGATGTCCACCTGCTAGCTTAGGCCTGCTCCCCAGGCAATTGGGCCTGAGCTGGCAGTCAGACAATCCTCTGGCAGCCCGGGAGCCCTCAGAGGATGCCCACTTGCCAGTGGGGAGTAGGCCTAAGCTGCAGTCAAACACCCTTAGCGCTGCTGAGGAGGTGAGAGAGGTTCCTGCCACCACCACTGTAGTGGCAGCCATCAGCCTGGCTTGTGACTGAGCAGAGCTCCCGCTGTGGGAGCTCCTACATTGAGCGTCTGCCCCCTGGTTGTCAGTGTATGTCATAGTGACCAGTCATTCCCAGTTGTTCTGTTGTTAGGGTCAATTTGCATATTACCCTTTTATTATATAGGATAGAGGCCTGGTGCATGGGTAGGGGCCGACTGATTTGCCCTGAAGGATGTCCCGGATCAGGGTGGAGGTCCCACTGGAGTGCCTGGCCAGCCTGGGTGAGGGGCTGATGGCTGTTTTCAGGCTGGCCAAGCCCTCCAGTGGGGACCCTCACCCCATGTAGGTGTGGCCAGCCTGGGTGAGGAGCTGATGGTTGTTTGCACGCTGGCCACAGCCTCTTCAGGGTAGAGGGTCTGCTAGGGGGCCTGGCCAGCCTGGGTGAAGGGCTGCTGGCTGTTTGCAGACTGACCACAGCCTCCAGCAACCCAAGCTCCAAGCGAGACTGGCTGGAAGCAGGTATCTGGGATTTATTTATCTTCTATAATTGAAACTTTGCTGCCTTGACCAGAGGCCACAGCTGACCAGGGCAGGGGAAGCTTGGCTTCCTCCATCGCCAGGCCAACCAAGCCTCCTGCTTGCTCCAGCTCTGTGGCTGCCAGCCACCATCTTGGTTGGGTTAATTTGCATATAGTCACTCTGATTGGCTGGCGGGCATGGCTTGGGGCATAGCAGAGGTACAGTCAATTTGCAAGTTTCTCTTTTATTAGTTTAGATTATTGTATTATTTATTATTATGAACCTACTTTTGCCCACCCTTGTATATTTTATAGAATGAACATATTTGAATGATAAGCTCAATGAAAACAGAGAATGTTTGGAACTATAAATAAAATCAAAAGGAAAACTATACATGTATATTATATAAAAATGTATATGACTACATACAGACATAAAAGGAAGGTCATATAACTGTTACATGCTGGAATGATATATGACAGGATGGTAAATATCATTTCATCTCATATTTGAGAGGGTAAAGGTAGAAATTTAAAAAAAAAAAAGAAGAGACACCCAGAGTTGAGCAAAGTAACAAGAAGCACCTAGAAATGAACCAAATCCCAGAGGCAGTTCTGTCCAGATTCACGTCCCTGTCAGATTCTAAGTTCCGGAAAGAGGTGGGCCAAGGGCATGACGTCAGGAAGAGTGGGCAGCTGATTCAGTGGGTCTCAGTCCAATTAGACCTAATGTTCTCTTCTATAACTTTCAAAAATAATCTCCTGTGCTATCTTAAAAAGAAGTAACAGATAATAAAATTGCATGCACCTAGTTAGTCATTATTTCAAAAAATCAACACAATGCCCTAATAAAATGAAAGGAAGATAATCATAACAGAAATAAAATGTATTCCAACAGGGAAGCTCCTGGGCATAACCATACCCAGAGGCATTATAACGTCACCCCACATTTGCTCTGATATCTGAATGGCTGAGACTGAGACCACCACCAAAATCAAAGAAGACAAACATATACATGGTGATTCAGAGGTGACTGATGTTCTCATCAGTGAGTTGGCTTTCTGAAATGGTGACCAACTCTTGGGAAAGCTTTAAATAAGCAAGAATAACCTTCCCTTATTTAAGCTTATGTGCACTTCTGGAAATTTTAGCATATATTAAAGCTATACAAAAACGCTTTGAAAAATGATGAAGCTCAAATAGTTAGAAACAAGGTTTTCACCTTCATGAAGGGACATAAAAACTGTGTATCACAAGGGCCATTTTTTTTGTGTGTGGAGTTGTCCTGTGCATCACACAATATCTCATGACTGTCAGGGGGGGGCCTCCTGCTCTGAGCAGTGACTAAAAATGCCCCTGAATGTCTAAACGGCTCCCCAGATATGACACCTTCGTTGGAAACATGCATTGACTACTCAGTATGCTTTGGCACCAGTGAAAAAGTTGGAGGTGAGAAAGGAAAAACAGAGGGACAAATTCAGGAAGGAGAGAGTAAGTAGAGAACCCCGAGGCAACCATTCAAGGGAAGAACAGACCTACCTCAGAACAAGGCAGTGCCACCCCCGCCCTGTAGTTACTCTGTCCCCTTAAAAAACAGTGAGGCCAGCTTACAGCACTTTCATAACTTCTAATGACCCAGAATTTCAGCTGTGTCTACAATATATCATCAAGAGCTTGCCACATACACCAGACAGCCCTGAGGAAAACTCCACAGAGCCCGTTGGCCACCATGGGATCCATAAATCAAACATCCTCACAATGAATGCACCTGGCCATCCTAGCTTCATAAATCCAAAGAGGAGGTATTATGTGCTTCCAAATCTTAACCTGAATGATATTTAAATATAGTAAGTAATTTGGGTGTAGTGTCAACTTTGACTTGAAATGATTCACTTAAATATTCACCTTAGAGCAGTGAATATTCTGGCCCTTTAAATACAGTTCCTCATGATGTGACCCAACCATAAATTATTTTCATTGCTACTTCATAACTGTGATGTTGCTACTGTTATGAACTGTAATGTAAATATCTGATATGCGGACTGGTCTTAGGCGACCCCTGTGAAAGGGTCGTTCGACCACCAAAGGGTCGCGACCCACAGGTTGAGAACCGCTGCCTTAGAGGATCTGGCTTTACTGGCTCCAACCTGGTTCCCACAGAACCTGGCCCTATGTTCTTAAAACAGAAAGCACCAGGCTTCTCTCTGAGGTGATTAGCATAGCAAAGCTGAGCAGCACATGTACCTGGTCCCAGTGAGTAGAGTTGTCACCATGGAAGGGTGGAAAGGATGAGTACAAAGAGTTTTCCAGCTTCTTTTCTTAAAAGATTAAAACACAAAAGTGGTAACTGTCACCATGGGTTCCCAAGCGCTCAAACTGTTTCCCAAGGATCATCAATAAAAACATTCAAAATATGTGAAAGAATACATATTCTGTGAACCACCCAAGTGTGCTGTCCTTCACAGTGAAATATTGACCGTAGCCTTAATTCAGTCAACATTTAGTTTTCAGGTCAATACATCTGATAGGTGGTCTCAACCAAAGTCAATAATGTCTTAATTGTCAGGCCTCACTCTGTTGAGAGATTGGCACTGACACCTTAGCTGACGAGGAAGAGCACTGCCCGGCAGTTCTTACAGGAGGGTAGAATCCTGGCCAGTGTGTCAAGTTACTCATTAAGATGTGCTTTAGGAGTCATTAGTGTTGTTCTGAAAAAGAAGATGGGAAAGAATAGAGAGAAGATGACCAGGGTGATCAGTGAATGAAGTTTGAAGCAACAGAAAATGTATTGTATCTGGTGATACAAAGAACTATTGCCATCAAGCCTTAGATTTCACTGATTCATTCATTCATCCAGTCACTTACCCATTTATTCAGTAAACATTTTTGTTGTTGTCGTTAATCCTTACCCAAAGATATATTTTTAGAGAGAGTAGAAGGGAAGGAGGGAGGGAGGGAGAGAGAGAGAAAAAGAGAGAGAGAGCGAAACATCAATGTGAGACATACAATTGGTTACCTCCCTCTCAACTTGTGGATTGAACCTGCAACCCAAGTACATGCCCTTGACTGGGAATTGAACCCCAGACCCTTTGGTGTGTAAGCCAATGATCTAACCACTGAGAAACACCAGCCGGGGCATTCAGTAAACATTTATTGAGGCTCCATCATGTGGAGGCACAGAGCCAAGTGCGAGGGATATAAAGATGACTACG
>PVJC01054890.1:0-10362 GCA_004026665.1 Murina feae | reverse complement strand
AAAATGTCCAAGTTTTCCACATGTGCTTTTGTTTGTTTTTTAATATTGTTGACACTAACTCCCTATTCCTCTCCTCCCCCATTGCTCACCTCCTCCCAATTTCCTCTACATGTTCATCTATGATAGGCTCAGAGACATTAATTAAGTGATGTGGCCAAGCTCACAAAGGGAGTGAATGGACAAGCTGGGATTCAAAGTCAGGTCTATCTGACTCTAATGTCTGTGCTGGTTACAAACACCAGTGTGCCCCAACTATAAGACATTTTGAACAACAATAATATGTATTAAAAGAAATTCTTAAGATTGAACAACAGCAAATTAAAAGGAATTCAATTTTATTACTCTTATGTACACTGGATAACTCAAAACAGTTGACCAAGCAATGTTGAATTTGTTGGGCCAGCTTCAGTAAACTCATCTGAATTTAGCAATAGGATTTTCTATTTGAGTATTTACACATTATTTCCTCCATCTTTAGTAGATTAAACGTGCTTCATACTATCTTTTATTTTTGCTTATTTTGATAACTGGCTTATTCCACAGTGAAAAAGCAATTTTCAACTCATCCCAGTTTGAATCATACTGAATTCTGAAAAAATAGAAACCAAGTTGGTGTGCTATTATTTCATGCATCCAAATAAACGCACAATGGAGACAGCTGTGCAAAATTTGAAGATGAAACAAACTGATCACCACACACATATACCCTACCACTAATTAAAAACATAATAATGTTACAAGTATACAATTTCAGTGGTGGTGCTATCTTGGTTCAGAAACAAGGTACATTACTATGTGGCTGAAGCCCTCCAGAATTTAATTAGGTTACTGATTATAAAGAAGAATCACATTACCTGGATTGTGACTAAGGCTTATTTAATATATTAATTTCATGATAACTATATTTTAAGATAGGGAACATGTCAATAAAAAATTCTGGTCACAACCTCCAACATGTCCATGTAACATTTACTAGGAGAAAATCTCTGCTAATTCCCCTGCTACTTTTACTGGCAAGAGATATTTTATACTATATTTTAAGCCTAAGTAGCACTAAAGAGAAGTTTCACAGAAGGTATACACATGTATATAAAAAAATAAGAAAATCATTAAGTTACATTAGTTATTTTCATTTGAATTCAATTAATAAATTTAGCTTCAATTCGATATCATCTTACTCTCTAGCTTCCCTCCTTGCCCATCAATTAAAAAAAAAGGCCAGTGTAAATTGTATAAGTAATTCTTCAACCATGCCAAGGACATAACCCTCCAACCTAAGATTATAAATAAAATGCTATGTGTGAAATTCAATACTGCTTAACTTCTAGTTGCTAATCTCTAATAAATACAACATTTCAAAAAAAATTAAACAATCAAGATCATTTCCAGCCATCTTCATGATTTTATCAGTAGAGTTCTATGGCTTTGGCTGTATTTGCTAGTGTTTGGATCCTGGGTAAACTGGTAGAATTTGGCATCATTCAGTTTATAATCAGTATCACCAGTTCGTACAAGGCACAGAAAAGTTCTCTACTCCCCCATATACTTCAAAGCACTTCATTTTTCATTCAGTGATTATTCTGACAAAACCATTAGTCAAGAAGAAAGCAAAGAAACCATATTTTTCAAAGTTGAGATTTTAAAGACACACCTTTCACACCAGACTGCTTTACCTATGCTATTTCTGGCAAAAATCTTTATTTCCTACAAGCATACATTTTTAGGAAAAAAAAATCCAATTTTTCTTACCTATGAGGTTAGGGCTTGTTTTTACTGGTTTCACTCAAAGTGAGCTTTTTTTTTTATTTTAAACTAGAGGCTCGGTGTATGAAATTCATGCAGGGGGAGGGGAGGTGTCCCTCAGCCCAGCCTGTACACTCTCCAATCTGGGATCCCTCTCACAATCCAGGACTGCTGGCTCCCAACCACTCGCCTGCCTGCCTGCCTGCCTCATCACCCCCTAACCACTCCCCTGCCAGCCTGATTGACACCTAACTGCTCCCCTGCTGGCCCAATTGCCCCTAAATGCCCTCCCCAATCAGCCTGGTCACCCCTAACTGCCCTCCCCTATCGGCCTGGTCACCCCTAACTGCCCTCCCCTGTAGGCCTGGTCACCCCTAACTGCCCTCCCCTGCCAGCCACCTTGTGGTGGCCATCTTTGACCACATGGGAGCAGCCATCTTGTGTGTTGGAGTGATGGTCAATCTGCGTATTACTTTTATTATATAGGATTTACCTTAGCTCTTCCTAAGTTCCTATATTTTCTTGCCTTATTAAAGGAAAATACTAAATTTAAATATGAGAAAGGTACTCCTAAAACCATGGTGTACGTTTCACAACTGCTTTCAATTGATGGTAGGAATAAGTATCACAGGGATGCACAGTCTTAAGGGGAAAAGATGCATCTCTCAGTCAGAGTTCTAAGTTCAGAGCTTTCATGGTTAACAAGAAAGAAGTTTCCTTACTTGGGATAAGGCTAGTTTCACACTTTCTTTTTTCTATCCTAAAATTCATATTGCAGCTATGTCACAAGGTAACATATTTGCAGGGTTTGAGAAGTTTCTTGGCTTAGCGAAAAGAGCGCAATGGTCTAGTCCTCAAAAAAGTTCCCCCCTACCTAACCCTCCAACAGAGAAGCTGAAAGAGCTAGTGGAGTCACTGGTCAAGAGTTTTATAGCAAAAGTGGATTGGGTGGAAGCCAGAAGCTAACAGGAAAACAGAAGGTGAGTCGAGTTTAATTTGGTAAAGCAAGTTGTGCTTGGACACTTAATAGTTGCCAGATACCCAAGATCAGGGTAATTTATTTAATGCTGCTTTTAGTCATGGAGGGCTTCAATGCCACTATTGGAAAATCAGAGAAATAATAGAGCTACTATTCCAGTCACCATGAGACCCTATTCCCGTTTTCTTTTGTTACATTCATGGGAAAGTGATTATAGTTGTTTAGAATCAATCCTTTTCCAGACAGGTCTCTTTTCTGATCCCAACTTCCCAATGTGCCCATATGATGGCAGCAAAACAGTCTCTTCGTCTCGCATTAATTAAGGTTCTCTGTGTTCCCAGTCACACGTTCTTAAAAGGGCCTTATGTGCAATAGCAACCTCATTCAAAATAAAGCAGACCACAGAGCCCATTCCTACGGTGTTTCTAGCTCTGCCCAAAGCACTGGAGCTGCCAAGAAGCAGGTATTTATTTATTTATTTATTTATTTATTTATTTACTTACTTATTTTACTTCATGGTAAAATATGCATCACATAACTTACATATTCTTAAGTGCACAGTTCAGTGCCATTAAGTACATTTACCAAGCAATTTTAAAGCATTTTGGACTCTGGCCTCAGGGTTTAGATACCCAATCATTCACTGGTTGATATTCATGGCTTCAGAGAGATAAATGTCATTCTATTTCTAGGTAATCTTTTGGCTAAGTATTCAAAGTCAGGGTTCATTCAACACACTAGGGTTTGCATACTTGGAAGTGAAGAATGAACCACCTGCAACAAGCATTTGTCCATTTCCTCCCAGATGGAAGAGAGAAATGCTGATACTCTCTTCCTTGCCATTAAACTTTCAGAAAATAAGGAGCCTACTATTCCTTGCCCTTTGGGATTTTTACAAACATCAGGCTGTAGTTCAGAACACAGACAAAAAGCTGTCCAAGGAAAACACGCCCTCAAATTAACAGGATCTAAACAAAGCTGTAACGAGGTAATTAATGGCAGGGACTGGACTCCGCTCACTTGCTTCTCTGATAACAATCTGGCATTTTATCAGGAGGGTCTTTTGTCTGGAAGGATTCACTATGTTCTGCTGCTGGACCTATTCTGGGAGAGAACAAGGACAAACTTTCATCTTGGAAAGGAAACATCTAGAAGAAGCAAGAAAGCATTAAAGCTGTAAATAAAGACCTCCAAGTCTTTCCCTGCCAGAGGAGAAGGCAATGACAACTAAGATGTCCTCTCTCACTGAAAGCCTGAGAGCAAGTACTGGTGGGGACAAAGCCACTGTGTCCTCACCCAGGCCATACATGTGAGAGTGACAACTTGCTTTCTGCCTTTTAAAAAATATATATGAAGTCTTATTGACTTTAGAGAGGAAGAAAGAGAGAGAAATATCAATGATGAGAATCATTGATCAGCTGCCTGTATGCCCCCAACTGGGGATCGAGCCGCAACCCAGGTGTGAGCCCCGACTGGGAATTGAACTTGACTTCTTGGTTCATAGGTTGACACTCAACCACTGACCCACACTGCTAGGCTTGCTTTCTACCTTTGTTCCAAGTTCTGCACCCTCTCCCCAACCCCTAGCCTTAATCCCATCTCTTACCCAACCAGTGTCTTCCATTTCTTTCTGTCAACACCAGTGAAACCTAAACTAATTCAATCGGTGGTATAAATCAGTAACAATAACTTAGAATGATATACCTCACAGTGGGATTCCCATTTTAGGAGTCAAAACCATATAACTTAAAGAATAAAGTAGACCCATGAAACTTCAAGGTTCAGCTCAAAAAAGAGGCAGCATCTGAGAAAACAGGGCAGATGGAGGGCACTGTTTAAAACCTCTCAAATTATTCATTACATATAGCTTCCAACTATCCCAGGCGAATGGCTGCAGTGGGATAGAATCCGGCCCTCTGAAAGGCTTCATTCCCAAGGGGAAAAGAGACTGCTGTGGGAGTGCATAATAATTAGTAGTAGAGAGCATCCCCTATTCCCCCTTCAAACAGGGCCACTCCAGTCAGACCTCGTAACAACATGTCAAGAATTGGTTATGGAAGGATTCAGGAAAAACAGGGCTGGAGTTCTCCACCCTACAGAGAACCCAGGAATATTTATATTTATCCAAGGCTGAGCCAGAGTAACCGGCCAATTCCCAAACCCACAGCCTGGGGCTTATAATCCCGAGTACAGACTGCCAGGCAGCACTAGTGTCCTCCTGGAAGGTTGTATAGCCATCCTGTGGAGCCTCCTAGTTTCATATGGAGGGCTCTCACGACAGTTTGCAGTGGTGCAGAAAGTGAGTGGTGGGGGTAAGAGGGGGGTGAGCGGGGGAGGCGCTAGGAAGCCCCTCTGCTGGCCAGCTTTCAATGGGGGAATTCTATCAGCATTCTAAAGCTGCTACTTAGGGACGTGTTCAACCATGCAGCAGAAGGCAAATCCCTCGCTAGTCTTTTCAAGTTTTCCCTAAGTCCAGTTCTCATTCTGGCTGTGAATTAAATTCTGATGTCTTAAATCATGCCGGAAAAAAATGGGTAAGAAGTGATTGAATTATATTAATTATAAGGCATTGAAGCTCAGCTAGAAAACAAGAATTACATTTCTTAAGTTTCTGTTCACTAGACTTATGCAGGTTATAATTAGTATTAAATAAGTTTTACTTTTCATTCTAGCCAAGCTGAAAAGAAGCTGAGCCTTAAATTCTGGCTTTACAAGAAAAAAAAAAGATTCTTTTGGAAAAGAAAAACGAATAAACAGTCAAGCAAAAAATAAACCAACACTACTCACCGATTACCCAAAAGGGCAGCTTAAGGGACTTAACTTGGTTTAGCGTTAGAAAATATTTTCTACCCACTGCTTTGTAAAGTATTTTCTTGTCTGTGTGACACATCCTTCAGTAACAATTCAGCTTTTCCTTGGTGATTGACATATATTTCCAGTTTCTACCAAAAAGATGGCCTTTTTTCTGTATAAATGTAATTATCAAAAAGGAGCAGGCTGGTTTCACAGTAGCACCCTTTGTACAAATACATATTTTGTTCATCTCTGGACATTGTAGAGACCGAACAGAAAAATCTCATTCACGTGGACCCATCTAATTTTGATTTTGTGAATATTCAGACCAAGGCTGACCTAACCTTTGGGACTGAGAGTTTTTAAAGTTAGGAGAAATGTGGCCATCTCTTGGGAACATGAGGACATGAATATCCCAGAGCAGGAATTCTTCCTGGGGCACATCTCCTGTCAGGGTTCCGCCCTGCAGGTTTTGGCTAGTAACTTTGGGTAAGTCAACGAGGGAGGTGGGACTGTGCCCATCCAATATAATAAAAGGGTAATATGCAAATAAGCCGAATGACAGAACAACCAATCAAAGCGTAATGTGCTATGATATGCTAAGGCTGCTCAACTGCTCGTTATGACGTGCACTGACCACCAGGGGCAGACAGTCAACTGGTCGACCAGTTGCTATAACATGCACTGACCACCAGGGGGCAGATGCTCCAACAAGTAGGTTATCTTGCTGCTGGGGTCCAGCCAATCAAGACTAAACAAGATGGTCCAGACATGCCCTGAAACCCTCCCACAGTCCCTCGCTAGCCCGATCATGCACCAGTGGGGTCCCTCAGCCTGGCCTGCGCCCTCTTGCAATCTGGTACCCCTCAGGGAATGTTGGAGAGCCGGTTTTAGCCTGATCCCGCAGGCCACTCCCCTTGGGAGGGTGCCAAACACAGGGCTCATGGCTGGCGAGTGCTACTGCAGCAGCACGAGCCTCTCCCAATTAGGACTGATCGTGTGAGAACCTGTGGCAGGCACAGTGGGGCCAGGATGAGCAGGAGTGGCAGGTAGGAGCTGCAGGTGGCGTTGGACTACAGGTTTTGGCCCGATCCCTGCAGGCCACCCAGAGGGACCCGACCCATGCATGAATTCATGCACCGGGCCTCTAGTGAAAAATATGGAACTGAGAAACACAGAGGTTTTCAACTCACCTCAGAGGCCTTGTGATATGAACTATCAACTAGTATATTAACCAGATGCTATTGTTATCCACCCATTAGAGCAGTTCCCTAAAGTTATACACAATTTGGAGTAACGAAACTTTTATTTCATAGCATTCAGTAATTTGAACACTTTACTGATTCAGACTTGCCCTTTTTTCCCCAATAAGTTTAGGATTACCATATAAGACAATTTTTAAAAATTTCAACATGTATTTATATTTTTGTGATTCTGTTTTCTTTCTCAGAGTAAAAAGGATGGTTGAGTAAGCTGTGTGAAAGTACTTTGTAAGCTTCTAATTCTTAAATACATGTTTGTTATTTTTCTTTCAACAATTCTGAAGATTTTCAAAATTATGTGAAGTTTCATTCAGATGGTAAAGACAGATGGAAAGTATATTTTCTAATAGCTTTAAAATTATGTATATAGAGGCCACAAATCATCTCATGAAGATTCTGTGCTTCTTGCCTGGTCAGCATGGCTGAGTGGTTGAGGGTTGACCTATGAACCAGAAGGTCACAGCTCGATTCCAGTTGGGGCACATGCCCAGGTTACAGGCTCAATTCCCAGTCGGGGGTGTGTAGAAAGCAGTCGATAATGATTCTCTCTCATCACTGATGCTTCTACCTGTTTCTCCCTCTCCCTTCCTCTCTGCAACCAATAAAACTGTATTAAAAAAAAAAAGATTCTGTGCTTAACCCTGTCATATTTTCTTTTTGCTAAAACAGAACTGTGCAATGACCAGTGATTTCCTATTATAAAGAAAATCTCTTTGGTAAGAAATTCTCAGTATTTCTCAAGAATCTCAGAATTTCAGTTGAGCCAGTTTTACTTAGCAACCTGTCACAACCATTTGGGCTCAAATGGAAGTTTTTCTTCCTTTTCTACTAATTTCAGATTGTAAAATGAGACCACTGCCAAAGCAATGCCCAAGGGGGACAGTGGGGGAGACATCTCAAGACAGCAAAGTAAGACCAAATGTTTGTTTTAAAACTGCAGGTTAATTTCAGCATGTTCACAACCACCTAGTCCTATTCCACTGCTCCAGCAAGCAGATGCGTCAGAAGGGCCCACTGTAGGGTTAAGCATTAGCATAGCTAAGGGAGTGGCCACAGCCTGGGTTCTGGACTGCAGGTATGAACCCAACTTATTACTTACTAGTGGTATGACCTAACGCATACCATTTCTAAACTTCCTAAGGCCCTAACTTGCCCTCTCTGTAGAATGGGAATAGCAACATTACAATGTTGTCATGATAATTCAATAAGTTAGTATGTATTAAGTCCTAAGATAGTGTCCAGCTCATGGTAAATATTATCATAGTATTATCATTTATCACTAACTAGATAAAAAAACAAGTTAGAGCAAACGATAGGGACCAAGAAGCAGTGTAGCATAATGGATACCCCATTATGCCAAAAATCTTATCTGATTCTCCACTGTGTGTCTATGATGCCTGACACATAATCAGTGTTTGCAGTAAATCTCTGTTGAGTAGATGAATAAATGAATCAATACCTGACTCCTTAATGAATTACTTTTTGACTGGGGAAACATTATGCTTATCCTTCTGGGCCTTGGCTTGACCATCTCCAATGAAAGGTACTTGCCACTTGCTACCTCAAAGTGATGATAATCAATATAAGAAAAAAGCAAATAATTTCAAACTTATTAGCCTTTTAAACCAAAAGTCAATGGTTTTTTTGGGTACTCATGAATGGTATAGGGGAAAAGAGGGGGGGCCGTCCTATGTGATACCCTAAGTCCTGATACTAATATGTTTCCTTTCAAGAAATCCTCTGACTACAGTTGGCCAGGTAGAATGTGATGTTGAACATGTGCTAGGCCCTAAGAGATGGCTGCTCAAATCTCAGTGTGCAGAGGAATTACCTGGGGGCTTATTTTGAAATTGCTCACTTTTAGGTATCTGTGGGACATGTAAAAGGAGTTGTCTAAGGCCCTGGCCAGGTAGCTCAGTTGAAGCATCGTCCCAATACACCAAGGTTGAGGGTTTGATCTCTGGTCAGGGCACATAGAAGAAGCAACCAATGAATACATAAATAAGTGAAACAACAAATCTCTCTCTCTGTCTCTCTCTCAAAAATCAATTTTAAGAGAGATGTCTAATAATAGAAAGTTGAATGATTCTGTAAAAGTTCTAGTTCAAGAACTGACTCATTAGTGTGAGTAGCAATTCTGAAAAGTGCATGCAAAGTGAAAAAGAGAGACTGTGGGGCAAAACAAAGAGGTGCACCAACATTTGGAAGACAACAGGAGGAAGAGGCCCTGCCAAGAGAAGAAAGACACAGTGGCCAAAGGCGGCCACAGAGGAGGGTGTCATAAAGAAGGAAGTGTACAACACTGTCAAATTCCAGAGAAAGATCTAAAAAGACAAGGGTTAAAAAGCATTTGATGGCTTTTGTCACTAGGAGATCACTCCTATTTCATCTTTGCAAGTGCAGCTTCAGTGAAGTGGTAGAAGAAGTATCCAGGATGTAGTAGTTTGATGAACAAATAAGAGGGGAGAAAATGGAGACTATACCATAGACAACCTTTTTCAAGAATCTGGCTAAAAACAAAGCAGAGAACTAGGGTGGTAGGTAGAGTAGGTGTCATGGAGAGAGTCCAGGCCTAATGGCCTATATTTTCTCTTATAAATAAGAGGTGATGAAAGTAGGGGCTTCGGGTTTGGGCAATTACACAAAGTAGGCCCTCAACAAATATATTTAATGGATAGAAGAACTAGTGATGAAGAGCACCTTCATGAAATAAAGTGAAAAACGAAAATAAGTGATGAAGAAGAAAATATGTGTAATTAGTTTGGAGAGGAGGCAAGACTAGCAGTCAAGAGTCTCAATGTTAAGGTGAGTAAGAAAAATAAGATACAAAGGGAAAAGTAAAAGGGTGAATGTATCTTGTGCAGCTGATGTGACTAAAGAAGCTTGTTTGAACTAGAAGATTATAAATAGAATGAAGAGAGAGGGAAAAAATTGTGCCAGTCAGTGAAAGATAACCAAAATATAACCAGACAATCAATGGGTCCGTGCTACCTGTCACTATTTGAGACAATTAAGCAGAGACAGGGTGGCATTATATGAGTGTTTATTCCAATACTGCCGGCAGTATGGGAGAGCCACAGGTCATCTACAAAAATGTGCTCTGCCCCCCACCATAAGCCAGCTGCTTATATTGGGTAGAAGGACAAAGATTAGACGGAAAGTGGGCAAAAGGGTATGCCAAATGGGCAGTTTCCAGGTAATGCAGGCTGCAGATTTGCAAAGGCCTGTATGTATGCAAAGGCTGGGGGTCTTCAAAGGGCTAGCAGTTCTGGTTTCTGCAACAAAGTTAATAGGCAGCTCCTGGTTGGAGAGTATGGGCCACGTTTCCAGGTGAGCTCCCAGGTCCCACATGCAACTCCCAGCCAGATTAAAATGTGCCTTCTTTAATCAGAACAGAACAATTGCAGTTAATAGAGTATGGTTAATATTTCTTACAAGTAGTTGGTGCCCAATATTCTATTTCTGCCCCTATCAGAAACATGCTGTCATTATTTTTCCTTGTCCTCATTTTAAATGTATAATTCACCTTCACCTTCTTATTCTATTCCCTAACTGATATTTTCTACCTAAAGAGGGGAAAAAAAA
>PVJC01054889.1:0-10369 GCA_004026665.1 Murina feae | reverse complement strand
TCATAGGACATCCACTGAGGGGTCCCAGACTGTGAGAGGGCACAGGCCGGGCTGAGGGACTCCCTCCACCCCGAGTGCACAAATTTTTCTGCACCGGGCCCCTAGTGCACTTATAAAAAAGAAGTCTATTTTATCCTTTGTTACAACATGGATGGACATGGAGATTAATATGCTAAGCAAAATAAAGAAAAATATCACATGATCTCACTTATATGTGGCATCTAGAAAACAAAAACTGACCAACAAAATAGGATCACAGACATGGAACACATTGATAGAGCTCAGTAGGAAGGTGGAAGGGAAAGTGGAAATAGAGAAATCAAGGAATCTATATGCATATATTCGTAGACAATGCATAACTTGTTTCCACTAAGTTGTCACTTGACTACCTCTGAAAATCTCATTTATCCTACTTATGTATCATTTACTACTTAATACATTAACATCCTAAGGAAGATGAGGAATGATGGGATATCATTTCATCAAAATCACTCTATAGGAGGCTGAAGGGGCAGAGGAGGAAGCGGAAAAGGAGAGGAGAAAAGATAATGTGTACATGCAAACATATTTGGGTGAAAAATAAAACTCTATGCGTCATCTTTTGATGCTTACTATCCTGTGCACTTCCGTGGATGGAGAATGAGGCAGAACCTTGAGCTGCTGGAGAAAATTTACACGTTTTACATCCCACCTTACCTTTCAAATTCAGTCTAACATTAATCATTCACTAACCTTAGCATCTGTCATCTCCTTCTTATCAATAATCCAAATGCTACGACACCTAGTATCCACTCTAACACAATCACGGTTGCTCTTTATGACTGCTCTACTTTCAACAATAAACTCTGTAATATAGATGATAAAACCTAGAGTTGAGGATTATGCCTGTGAGGCCTGAACTGAACACTGTTGGATTTTCATAAGCTGTCTTTCTGTGAAGTTATCCACTCGCCTGTAAAGCACGTGCATAAAACAGAAAACACCAGGGAAGCATCAGTCCCTTTAAGCCCAGTTGCTGCAGGGGCGGCATAATCTATATATATGATGATTTGATTTCAGAGAGCAAGGGACCGGTGGAGAGAGATAGAAACGTCAGTGATGAGAGAGAATCATTGATCGGCTGCTTCCTGCTCGCCCCATGCAGGGGAGGAGCCCACAGCCCAGGCCTGTGCCCTGACCGGGAACCCCAGGTGACCCTCTGGGTCATAGGGCACGCTCAAACCCTGAGCCACGCAGCATGCGGCATCATCTCAAGAGCAGGGATGTAACAACATCTGCTACCATGACCATTTTTTTTAAATTTTGTTTTATTGTTTAAAGTATTACAACCAGTGTTAACTAGGTCTCCATTTTCTTCCCTTGACCTTCCCTCCTCCTTCCTCCCCCCCAGCATCTTGTGCCCATTGATTATGCTCCTATGCATGCATGCAAGTCCTTCAGTTGATCTCTTAACTCCCCCCACCCTCCTGAGCCTTCCAGCTGTAGGATGACAGTCTGTTCAATGCTATTCTGCCTCTGTATCTGTTTATGTTCATCAATTTATAATGGTCTTTATTATCCATAACTAAGTGAGATCATGTGGTATTTTTCTTCCATTGACTAGTTTATTTCACTTAGCATAATGCTCTCCAGTTCCATCCATGCTGCTGATTTGGAAGCAGCCTAGGTGCCCATCAGCAGATGAACGGATCAGAAAACTGGGGCACATCTACACAATGGAACACTACGCTGCTGCTACCACGACCGTTTGAAAGGCGGCTCCGGAGGGGTTCGAATATCCTTTATTCTCAATTCGTTTTTAATAATTACGTGTTTAAAGGTCAGAGGAATGAGACGTAGGGAATTTAAGTCACTTACCCAGGTTCACAGAGCTAGACAGCAGAAAGGCTGGAGCGGAAGGAACTCCCAAGCCTGTGGCTCCGCTCAAGGTTTGAAAACACCCGGGCATGAAGCGGGTCCTAGGAAAGCGGTGCCGAGCGGAGAGCCAGACAAAAACTGGCTCCTGACCAAGGAGCAGCAAGTTTGCAAACTCTACGCCAACTACCAGGCCCGCCTCCAGTCACAGGGCCTCACGTTACGTCACGTCAGGCTACGTCTACGTCACGTCAGGCTACGTCTACGTCACGTCAGTCTACTTCTACTTCACGTCAGGCTACGTCTAGGTCACATCGGCTACGTCTACATCACGTCAGGCTACGTCTACGTTACGTCAGGCTACGTCTACGTCACGTCAGGCTACGTCTTTCAGGTCAGGGCGACGTCCTGCACGTCAGGGTTACGTTGCATCACGTCAGGTCTCACGCACACCACGTCAAGTGCGGTCCAAGTGCACCTGTGTGTGCTGTCTGCTGAGATCTCTGTCTGCAGGTACACCTCAGTTTTATTGCGTTTGGCGTTATCGCGCTTCACACACATTACGGAGTATTTCGGGTGTTTGTTTCCCTTTTTTAATTGACGATAAGACACTTGACCCCTTGCTTTATTGCTGTGGCTTGGAACCAGACCTGCGGTGTCTTTGAGGGATGCCTGCGTCTATACCTATTAAATATAGACACAAATATTCTCTTACCAGTTCTGAGATGGATGTTTGAGGCGATTCGTAGAAAACATTTTCAGGGACAACGTTTCGGAAGATAAGAGTCTTGTAACTACCCAGCATCTACTTGGATTTTCTAATAACCAGAAAAGGAAGGAGCTAGGGCCTTCCTTCCACAGGGGTCGCCTAAGACCATCCTGCATATCAGACGTTTACATGGCGATTCATAACAGCAGCAGCATTACAGTTAGGAAGGAGCAACGAAAATAACTGTATGGTTGGGGGTCACCACGTGAGGCGCTGTATTTACAGGGCCAGAAGGTTGAGAGCCACCGAGCCAGGCGTTGTGGAGTTTGAAATTCAGTGCTGAAGGGGACGGAATTGAGTCCACTGGCAAGTTTGAGAGCCTTTGTCAGTCAGGACAGTGGCCATAATGTGAGGGCAGAGAGTGGCGGGCTGGCACTGCGGGAGGAGAAACTACAGGTCCCTGCAGAGGTCAGGCAGCTGGGAGCGCGTGGGGTCGGCGGGGGCCTGCGCTCCTTCCCTGGCCGTCTGACCAGTGCCCTTACGCGGGGAGGCTGCTTGGAAGCACCAGAGGGACCCTTGAAAGCCCTGGAAACTTCAATAATTTGCCCTGTGTATGTGCTTTATCCCAGCAAACCGACATTTAAAAGGAGAATACCGATTTTCCTTCCCCCCTCCCCCTTTCTAATCCTTATTTTTATTAATAACGCCTAGGATTACAAGAGCCTACTTTGTGATAAGTGTTAGGTAACTAAAAAAACATCTTGAAGAAACCGAAATTTACATTAGTCACCTCTTTAGGACTTACATTGAACATACAAGGCAAACATAAACAAATCTAACAAAATAGTGTCTGAAAATGCATTTGTTGTTGAAAGTGACAAAGTTACTGATGATAATGATAGTAATAATTCATTAGTTAAAAATACCTTTTGATTTATTTTTAAGTCTTCAATTTTATAAAGTTAAATGGTACTATCTTAACGTTTAAAGACGAGGAAAAAGAATAAGTGATTTTCCCAGAAGACTTATGGATTCTAGTGCAGCATTCTGCCTTTCTGTTTTTGAAGGGAAAAAATAATTAGCGGGACAAATTTCTCTTTTTGAAGAAAAAATAATTAAAGTAATTTTTATCATAGCACGTTCATCAAGAAAGAAAAAAATGCTTATTGTAATATAAGACTTTTTTTTTTTTTTTATGTGAAGGAGAGCTATTTTAAATTAAAGCAAAACAAAACACAAAAACTTCAGTTCCCTTTGGAGACAGCTGGTGTGAAGAGCCACGTGGTAAATGTATTCAGCCCTGAAATAGCCTCCGATGCTGCTCAGCTCACTCGCACCGCGTGTTGCGGCTCAGGCTGCTCTTGGGACCCCACGGAGGGTGCGGCCTGCTGCCCTGCATTTCCGTTATGCTCGCCTAACTCCCATCCACAGTGCTCACAGTTCACAGTGCGCGAACCAGGGACAGCTTTTCTCTGCTTCCTCAGGTCTCAGACCGCTTTGTAGTCATGGGCATTTAACAGCGCTTTCTCCGTAAAAAGGGGGCATTCTGCACAGAAATAAGAAGGCTGCAGGAAGCCCTATTTATGGCAGGAATCTGTGTGCAGAGCCGCGTGACTTGTGGATCTGGTAGGGCACCAGCTGCCTGAAACCACCTCAGGGCTGTAGGCCTGGGGAAAGGAACTCGCATTGCCCATGTGTGCACCTGATTGGCTGTATGACAGCAGTGCCCTCCAGCTGAGCAGTTTCTTTTCCTGTGTTCACCAGATGCAATTAGCAGAGTCAGAAGGAAGCAACTTAAAATCCACCGAAATCCGTCAGTACCTTCAGGTGTTTGTTTGTTTGTTTGTTTCTGTTTAGTAATCACAGGCTATATGTTTAGAGCAACACAGTCCTATGAAACGGATACAAATGAATTCCTTCATTCCAAAGTTTTTCTATAGCTCCTCTGTAAATGCCAAAGTATAAAATAGGTCTCGTGTGAAAGAGGAGTCATTTCCAACTGAGACCTGCTTCTACATACAACTTACAAAAATCGTAAGTTCCCTTGGCAAACATAATGTGGAGGAGCTCAAGGTATTAATAGGAACTACAGCTTGTGGGTGATTACATGCACATGCCTTCCCTGTTTCCTCAACTTGCCTTTCCTATGAATAATAATCCACAGATGGATTTTCTTAGGTAAACCAAGTCATATAAAATACACTTACTAGTAGTGTTAATATTTAAAAGGATGCTAACAAAGCATCCTTAACAAATTTAAAAACTTCACTCCTAAAGCAGAACGTTGCAACTAACTTATTTTTTTCTGATGTTTATGCTATCTTTGATTTGAACTGATACCTGAATTGAACATTTTTTTCTCCCTGAATTTTTGCGTGTGAACGTCAAAATGTTACTTGCTAAAATGTAAGTTCTGTTTTGAAGCAGAAGCGATCAGACCTCTTTTCAAACCGCCTTGACACACAAATTAAGAGATGAGCAAGAGGCTAGAGTAAAAGTGACAAATGGAGATAGTACAGATGTGCTTTTCATCAAGTCGCCAAAAAATTGCAATTTTTCTTCATCCTTCCTTTGTTTTACTTTTTTTTAAGTAGTGAAACATATGTTATGGCAATCATATATAAGCCACTGGGAGAATAAATGCTGTCAAAATAATTAATGGTTTCACTCACTCCAAGTATTTTTAATATTAATAATCAAAATGGGACTTTTGTGTTAGTGTAAAGAGGAACATATGTTGTTGATTACATTTTATCTTTAAGATATTAAAATGGTGAACCTGCTTATTCTTTCTAGGTTTTGGTCCATGAGTATCTTGAGGAGCAGGCTAGTGGCATACAGTCAACACCCTGTGTCCCAGTGTGATTGGTATAGTGGGCTGCCATTCCAGTAGCCTTGAAACAATACATTTTCTGTTTCTATTCTCCAGAGGGTTCAGCTTAGTATAAGGGATTTCAGATATAACTAATAATGGTCTCACTAAAGCAAGCAAACAAAACTTGAAGGATAATCAAAGCAACCTTGGGCTATGTTCCTGTGTTTGTCTCAAGATCCTTATGTAAAGGATTCACCATAAAATCATAATGTTCTTCCCTGGCAGTAAATTTTTTTATTATTATTTAAATCTGCTTTCTGTTCATGGGCCTTATAGAATGGCATTCTAACACTATTAAAAATGTTTTTAACTTCAACACATATGTAAAATGTTTTACACATTGTCCTTTTTAGTTCATTTTATTTGTTTTGTTGTTGTTGTTTCATATTAAAGTAGGGCTGCATTATTTTCACTCAGCCTCATGGATATATGGCTATTTTTATGAGCACATTAAATATCAAGACATGCAAAAACTACTCAGTTCAATCAGTCATTTTTAGTCCTCTTTGCAATACCATTTGTTTATAAAAATAAGAGTTTTCAGTCAAGGATATCTGCGTATTTATTCTGGTTTTAAGGCAAACTACCCTGAGTTTTTATTGGTAATATGATACTATGAAATGTAAAATGTTTACCTAAACACTTTCAACAAAAAAAATATGTATCTTTTCACCCCAATACTGATACCATGTTGACTCTAAGTCCACTTACCTATGATTAATATTAAATATTTTTTCGAAAATTCAAATAAGAAGCATTAGATAGTTGTAAATTTTAAACAAAGGCAGATTTAGTATGTCTTTTTAACACACACTAACATATTCTAATGTGATATATGAGAAAACTATTTTCCTATGTATTAACCTTCTTACCTACACACCTAGTGAAAGTATTTCAGGTAGAATTGTCACACGAAAATTGGTTTAGTTATAGCATTATTATGATGATGATTGCATTTGTCATTAATCATCATCAAAATAATCAGCAAAGAACAAAGAAATATCACAAATAGCTTTAATCCTATTGTAGAAGTGGTTAGGCTGATGGTCATAGTCCAGAGTAAGCAGAGTAAATACTAGGATCAAGATAAGCAAAATCTATTAATGAAAAGTGAATGAATAAATAAAATTGTAATTTTACTGGATATGTATATCTGCTAAGGAATCTTATAATATATAAAATGACCAAATCAAATTGGTAATAAAGATTATTGCCTGTTCTTCTCTGGTTTATTATAAAAATACTAGAGGCTCAGTGCACGAAATTCATGCATGGGGTAGGTGTCCCTAAGCAGCTGCCCACTGGGGTCTCCCTTCCTTGGCTGCTAGCTGCTGCCAGGGCCTTCCTTCATTCCATGCCTCCCCTGTTGGTCACAGCATGTCATAGCGAGCAATCGAACTCCCAATTGGTTGAACTCCTGAGAGGACACTTTGCATATTAGGCTTTTATAACTATAGATTAAAGGCTAATATGCATTTTGACCATCATATAAATAATTTAACAATGGAAGTTTACTATTTCTTTCTATGAGACATGAAAGTAGTATAAATTTTATTAAAATTATCTGTCATTTATAAAAGTGATATTTCACATATAACAAAAAATATTTTCACTTATACAAAATAAATTTCATATATTTCCAACTCGGTTATTACATTGAACCTCTACTTGTTCCTATGAGTGGTGTAGAAAGATACTTCTGTTCATGTAGTCAGGTGACAAATGTTTGTTCTTCTGCCTTGATATTTCATCAGTACTTTTGCATTATTAGAAAGAGACTCAGAACTCCCTTGACAACTAATACAAAGCACCTCTTTAAAATCAGACAATTATAAACAATTCTAAATATGCCAAAACTTTTGTAAAATTTGATGAAAAGATTAGATTTGTTAGTGTATATTGTCATACATTTTTCCCTTAAAGAAATGAGAGTAGAAATATGCAAAATATAACATGATTAAAATGGGCAGGCAGAAATGCATTAATAGAAATGTCTGATCAAATGTTGCCCTGCACTCAATATATAATATCAAGGAATTCAGTTTTATTAGTCATGACTCTTCCCACCTTCTCTTTATAGGGATTTATATCTTTTGGATTTAAGATTATTTTTATGTATATAAAGAGTAAGTGTCAACCTATAATCTTTTAAAATTTGTATATGAATTATATAAACTCATCTATAATAAAGTTATATATGTGTTATTAGGTAATGTTTTTAAGTGTATCACTCTAGTCTGTCACTGATAGAGAATTGATTGTCCTTTGAAAATCAAAATATATAAAATCTAAATTTCAGATATTTTTATAACTATTTATTAAATTTTAAAGTTGCATAAGTCCAGAATACATATTAACCTCCATTACACAAGACAATCAACTATTTTCTTCAAATTCATTTGAAAATTTTACTCAAACTTATGCAGGATAATTAATTGAATTCTAAAAATATCATTGACAATTACATTTTGAATTATCTTTACAAAATAGTATTTTCATTTAAAAGTCAGAATGTATTAGAAAGAAATGCTATACAAAATTGCATGGAACTGTATTTGCATCCTAATAAGAATATAACACCACATTATTAATATATTTATACACATACGTTTATATATACACACAGGAATGTAAATTCAAATTTTCTCTAATACCTGGAGGACAATTTGGACAGCTCCTACACAGTTAATTTGAATACTTGTGATAACTTGAGAATATTTCTATTATTACATTCATGTTTTTAAAATGAATAATTGCCCTAGTTCTTTAAAATATCTATTTTACATTTGGCCCTGGCTGAGTTTTACATTTGAGTGGCTCAGTTGTTTGGAGCATCATCCTATGCACCAAAAAGTTGTGGGTTTGATTCTCAGCGGGGGTGCATTTGGGGGGCAACCAATTGATATTTCTCTCACATTGATATTCCCCTAGTTCCCTCCCCCTTTGTCCTCTCTCAAATTGATAGAAATTTATCTATTTAAAATTTTAATAGAAAAATGAAAGTAAGGAAGATAAGGTTCTTGAGTTTTCATTCTGATTCTGCTGTTATGAAGGAGAGGGCATTATTTTTTTTGGAGCATTTACATTCTAACTTATACAATAAACTCATACATGTTACAAATTGTAACAACTCTCTCCTTCAGACACAGGAAAAAATATTTTGATTTGGAAATTTTTAAGTTAAAAATACTCTAAATATGCTATTTCTATGTGTCATATCTAAAATATCTCTGTAGTTAAGAAATTATTTGAAATCTGTGACGATAGTATAGGTGAGCCTTCATGGTTATTTTTAGAATCTATACTGTGGTTACATAGAAAGTGCAAATAAAACAAAACATTGACATTACATACCTTACTTACCAGATATAATGATATTATTTGGAAAGTCTCTTAAATGTGCCTATTTTCTGTATTTTCATCTCATTCTGCATAGGTGTGATATATCAGCACACCTTGGAGATAATGTAGAACACTTATTTTAAGAGTGTACATCAAATATATATTCATAACAAATGGGTAAAGAACATTTTAACAGTAAGTCATTTTTTATTGACTTATGCATTGCAGACTTTTACATACTACTTTATGAAGTTTATCTATATTGTGCCTATAATCCGAGGCAAACGAAAGTGTTTTTAGAGTAAAAGAGTGAAATGTGCTTCTATTATGTCTCATTTTTTATTATTGTCCCACAGAATAAAACATTTTTAAAATTTTAGAAATGTGTTATATGTGCTATATTAAAGATGCTTATTTTTCCTTGTTCGCATTTCCTTCAACTACCCATAAAATATTCTGCTGAATTAATTCTTCATAATTCAGAAAATTAGGCATTATCGTAAGTATTTTTTAAAAATATATTTTATTGATTTTTTTTTTACAGAGAGGAAGGGAGAGGGATAGAAACATTGATGGAAGAGAAACATTGATCAGCTGCCTCCTGTGCACCCCATACTGGGGATGTGCCCGCAACTAAAGTACATGCCCTTGACCGGAATCAATTCTGGGACCCTGTAGTCCACACGCCAACACTCTGTCTACTGAGCCAAATTGATTAGGGCTTAAATCTGTTTTTTGTGATTTTTAAAATAATTTTAGTGGAAAGAAGATACAGTTTTTCTTCCCCCTCTTCTTTTCTATTTTGATATTTTATATAAATAATATTAATTTGAAAATTTTATGTGTAGGCAAATTCTGATGATCATAAAAGAAGTCATTAATGCTTGAACTTAGACTCTTTAATATTGTCTTATATTTATTAATTTTTAGACTAACCATTTTGCACAAAGTGTTCTCTCTCTCATTTAAAGTCATTTTTACTATTTATTTTTTTGTTGACACTGTTATAGGTGTCCCCCGTTTACCCTCCCTTTGCCCTCCTCTACCCAGTCCCTTCTTCTCCTCTCCTTGCCTTCCCAACTATCTTTTCTGTGTCCATATGTTATGTATATATATTCTTTGGCTACTCTTTTCATCTTTTTAAAATATATATATTTTTATTGATTTCAGAGAGGAAGGGAGAGAGAGAGAGAAACATCAATCATGAGAGAGAATCATCAATTGGCTGCCTTCTGCATGCCTCCTAGTGGGAATTGAGCCTGCAACCCAGTCATGTGGCCTGATCAGGAATTAAACCAGCGACCTCTTGGTTCAGGGGTCAATGCTCAACCACTGAGCCATGCTGGTAGGCTCTTTACCTTGTTTTATCCAGTCCCCCCCCCCAAGCCTCTCCTCTCTGGTCTCTGTCAGACTGGTCCATGTATTAATGTCTCTGGTTCTATTTTGTTCATCAGTTTATTTTGTTCATTAGACTCCACCTATAAGTGAGATCTTGTGGTATTTGTCTTTCTCTGATTGGCTTATTTCACTTAGCATGATAATCTCCAGGTCCAGGCATGCTGTCACCTAAGGGGTGAGATTTCCTTTTT
>PVJC01054888.1:0-10354 GCA_004026665.1 Murina feae | reverse complement strand
ATATATTTCTGTGGGATATGTATTTGGAAGTGAAATTGTTGGCTCTTAGGGTTTGTATATTTTCAGTTTTCCTGCATATTACCACGTAGTACAGTGAAATAATTTACATTCAACCAGCAATACATGAGGATTTCTGTGCATCGCCACCTTCATCATCGTTTAGAATCATAAGACTTTTAAATGTCTAACAACATTGTGGATGTTAAAATGGTGTTTCTTTATTTTACTTTCCATTTTTATGATGACTAATAAGATAGAGCACCTTTGGGGACTACTAGTATATTTCTTCTCTGAATGACCTCATCACATACTTTCCCCAGTTTTCTAGTGGAATATTTCTCTTTTTTTCTTATTGACTTATAGGAGTTTTAAATATGTTATGGATTCTTTTCTATTATTAGTTATCTCTGTTACAAATACTTTTTAAACATTTTGTGGCTTACCTATTCATTCATCTGGTATCATTTGTTGTGACAGATTAAAAAAAGTTTTTGATGTGTTTCATACCGACCCTTTCCTTCATGATTCTTTGTGTGTTTATGTATTACATTGCTATTCTAGAATCTACTATAGTTTTATATAAGTCTTAATTTTTAGTAAATCAAATCCCTGGTGCAGTATTCTTCTTTAAAGAGTAAATGAGACTTCATAGATTCAAAGCCCACCTTTTGCGCCTAGCTAACTGTATGAACTTGATACACACTTAACTTCTCTAATCCTGACTTTTTATACCAATAAAATAGCAATAAGAATAGTACCCAGAAGAGAAATGGAGACATTTTTAATAATGTAAATAATACAAATAAAGTAAAAAAAAAAAGAATAATACCCAGTTTAGACATTATCGTGAGGATTGAAAGAGATAATACACACAAAGCTTATAGCTGAGCATTTGGCATATAATAAGAGTTTAATGAATGTTAGCTCTTTTTTTTAAAAAACTTTCATAATTATAATTTCTTGGTATAAAACTGGTGTATAATTTTTTCTATACATAAATTATTGGAATTCTCTGATTTTACAAGAGCTATGATTCACATAAAATGTTCCAGGAAGTAGAACAATTTGGACTCTGGTGCTAATTCTGAGTTCCAACTTTGTTCTCACTGTATTCTATCCAGGAATTTAGCAAACCAAGTTATTCTTGCCCCCTTCTCCCCATCCTATAGTGTTAGTTCAGGTATCAGGTGGGATTTATTTTTTAAAAATGGAATGAGTAACCATGCAGCTCCTTTACTTTGGGATGGGAGACATCCCTGCATGAGCTAAAACCTCAATAGTCAGTAGTCTGAATAGGGCTGCTCCCAGCGGGGGAGTGAGGGAAGGAAGGAGAGCAGGTTTCTAAGAGGGTAAGAGGCAGCTAGGTAAAAGCTCCCAAACTAGGCTGAGTGTAGAATCTATGTTTTTAACTGGATTAGAGGATAAAGTGTTCTATTTTAATATCTTGTTTTAGTTTCTTTTTTTAAAACCGTATTTTAGCTGAAGAACTTCAAAATGTAAAACTCTAAAGGAACAGACATTGGAGGGAGAAAGGGTTCCCCAGATGTTATAGAAGGTAGCAGTTATTATAACCACGTCCATTCCTCTTCCGTGACAACTAAGATCACCTTGCATTTGAAATATATTAAATATAACATTATTGATTTTAAATATAGGTATTATAACAGCTTTATAAGATATGATTTATGTGCCATAAAGTTCATGCTTTTAAAATGTGTAATTCAGTGGTAAATAATAAAACATTTAGTCATGCTTAATTCTCTTTCCCTTTCTGTTTTGATCTTCACTTTTTGCCATTCTGCTGTTTTAGGTCCCATTGTAAACTAGCTGTGATCATAAGTTCCTTTGCTCAGTGTCTTTCTGAGACAACCCTGGGCCCAGCGTTCCGATTTAGCCTTTGGCTCAATGGAAGAACTTCCATTTTCTTGCAGTGAATTCCCATATTTAATAAATATTTCAACACTTAATCAATCAAGCATGTGTTCCGGAATCTCCAACAGTTTTCAACAAACAGTCTTTCCAAAATCTGTTATTCCAAAATTAATTGTTTATGTTATTTCTCTTTCTCAAGAAATAATTAGATTAGAAGACATCCGTCTGCTTTTATTTTAGTATCAGATGCTCACTGCAGAAAGTGTTGAGGAGACAGAATATTATTGTTGCTGGGGTGTCAATGGGGTGTCTCTGTGGAGGTCTCTGCAGAACATCCCATCTCCATAGGGCCACTGGGTCAGTGTTGTCCTCACATTTCACTCAAAAAAGCTGTACTTGTCTCTGCACCTTCTGGCCCTGGTACAGTTGGGTATTTTAGTTATGCTAGAGCTATTAATCATGCCTTTTTATAGCTCCTGTACTCTGCAGCGTGTTTTCACTAGAACTAAAGGTTCTTGATTTCTCGTTTTGTCGTCCTATCTTTGAGTAATGAAGGAACCGAGAAGATAGCAAATATTTAATGGGCTTTGATTCTTGTACCTTTTCTTAAGAAGTTTAAACTTGCCAGTTTTGCAATCAAAATTTTGTTATTGGTTATTTTATTTTTCAGATGAAGCCTCAATAACTGTTTTGGGTGACACTAACATTGTGTGTGTGTGTGTGTGTGTGTGTGTGTTGGAATTTATTTCCTGTAATTTGAGTTGTGAACTGACATTTAAAGTTTTTTAAACAATATATAGTTTTATTGACTTCAGAAAAGAAGAGAAAGAAAGGTAGATAGATAGGGAAACATCGATGATGAGAGAGAATCATAGATTGACTGCCTCCTGCACGCCCTCTCTTCGGGTTGGAGCCCACAACCTGGGCATGTGCCTGCCAGGAATCAAACCTTAACCTGTGGCTGGGCTGTGCATTGACATTTAAAAAATTCTTTCAAAAAATATTTCTTAAGGGCTTACTACTATTTGTCATGCACTATCCAGGGTCCTTGGGATATGTGAGTGAATAAAAAATTTCCAAATTTCATTCTTCATGGCACTTATGTTCTCGTAGGTAGACAAAAACATAATACATGATAAATTGCACAGCATATTAGAAGGTGGTAAATTCTATGAAAAGAAAGGAAAATATATGTCATGATAATGGTCATTGAGAGTACAAGGGGGATGTAGGGCACATAGGTTGTATTTAATAAGGTGGTTCATTGTTTCACAGAGAAGGTGACATTGGGAAAAGCTTGAAAGCAGTGGGGAGTGAACCAGGTAGATATCTGAGGAAGAGCATTGCAGGATGAGAGCATAGCCAGTAAAATGGCCTGACCCAAGGCTAGAGGTTGTTTATTAAGAATGAGTAACCAAGGCTACTACTCCAAAGAAGAGTGGGTGGGTGGATATTTGGAATTACCCATACCTCTGGCAGTAGTTTCCTTCTGTGTTCTCAAAGGATTGTGTTATCTCGTTTAAGAAGACCGTTCAAACTTTCACTGTGGTGGCTGAATGTAATTCATCCCCACCAACTCCGCATAATGTAATGCATTTGGATTCTCCTTTGCAAGACAGAATTACTCCTGTCCACTTAAATGTATTTCTCTTTTATGTTTAGTACATACACGGCTTTGGATCCCTCTGTCTGCAGGATGTGTTATCCTAGGTGGCCGGTAGATAATTTTAGTGCTGACCCGCCATAAAGTTTACAGAGAAGCAAGTCCTTGTCACTGTGCCTAACAGACGAAAGGAGTATGTCCAAGTCATCTTTGAACATATCCTGTTTCACAAATGGAGCAAATAGGCCTATATCGCATTAAGAAAGTTTTGTTAGCTATTTAAGAGGGAAAATAAGATGATTAGGACAGACTTCAAATAGGGGTTGACAAACTGTCTCAAGAGCTTATAAAATAAGCTCAACAATCATTTTTTTCAAAATGGTTTTGAGTAGATGTTTGTTTCCTCACAGGTGGGAAATGAATCATTGAGGTTCTCAAAGGTCAAAGTTCTAACCTCTCCATCTGACGTATAGATATTGCATATTTCAAAATATGTAGTCGAATGACTACCAAACTCACTAACAAATGTTGGTTGAAAACAATGAGCACTGGAACACAGGGAAGAATTTTTTCTTTTTAGAAACAAATATTGATTTCAGAGAGGAAATGTGTGTGTGTGTGTGAGAGAGAGAGAGAGAGAGAGAGAGAGAGAGAGAGAGAGAGAGAGACATTAGTGATGAGAGAGAAGCATCGATTGGCTACCTCCTGCATGCCCCCTTCTGGGGATAGACCCTGTAACCCAGGCATGTACCCGTGCCTGGAATCAAATGATGACCTCCAGGTTCATAGGTGGATGCTCAACCATTGAGCCACACTGTTGAGGTAGGTTAGAATTTTTTAGGGAGAGTCAATGAAATGCATATGGTAATGATTATACGCTCTAACAAAGATAGTGCCTGTAACTACCAGAGAACTCACAAAGAAGACAACCTTCATTATGGTTATATTCTTGAGAACTATTTCCAATTTTTGGATAATCACAATTTGCAACATAACTTTTGCTCATATTATTGTGAGATAACAGTTGCCAAGTCTGTTTCACATTTGTAAGTGAGCACATACTTTGTATCAACCAAGTGCTAAGTGTGGGGAATATGGAGGCACTTGGTGCAGAATTGAGATTGGCGGGTGGTATAGCTGTGAGGCATGGACCTCCAAGAGAGAGTGAAAGGAGGGAAGCCATGAAAAGTGGGAAGCAAGAACAATTCTGATTCCTTGATATAACACCAAATTCTGTTCACACACGCTCCGGCTTGTGCTGTTCAATAATAAATAGCCTACTTTATATGTATTCAGTCTCCCCAGCAATCCTCGGAGGTTGGTGCTATTGTTCCATTTACTAAGTGGGAAAACTGAGGCACGGAGAGATTAATCACCTGCCCAAGATCATTCAGTTTGGGAAGGGATGGGGGTAGAATTTGAAACAAAAAATTTGGCTCTAGAATCTGCAGTCTTACTACCCTCTGCAGCCTTTAATAAGTAACTGCTCACAGTCTCACCTGCTTCCCTACAGAAGGGAAAGCTCCCTTAGGACAGGAGTGCAGCACTGGGTTATATTACTGCCTTGCATAGTGGTAACTTGTGTTTCTGGATAGTAAATACGTGTGGACACTACTGCGTCTTTCTCAGCAGCAGGTATGGGTGCCGTGACTCCTGTGCGCGTGCTAGGGGCCTTGGGACGTGGTGGTGTAATGGAGGTGGTAGAGCACGCAGGGAAGGCCAGACAACGACAATGAGGACGGCTTGGTGGCAGTTTGCTGAGGATGCTGATCACGGGAATGTTTCAGTCAGGACTCCTTGCCAGGAGGCAGTTTCCCAGAAACTCAGTGGCGGTAGTTCGGAGCAACTACCTACACACTTCTCAGAAGAGAATAAATTCTTCCAGGGTATCACGTAATAAATTAATTGAAATGTGAACTACATGTCACTTCAAAGTATTCATTTCCTTCAGAGCAACAAGAAGGAACAATCATAAAATGGACAGAAAGAGTAACTGTGCCCAGCCTTCTGCCTTTATAAAAGAGAAGCAGGATGTCTTTTAGGAATCCTTTCTTTAACCCAGCATGTGAGATGCATGGAGGCCTCATTAAAATGCTCTAATTTGCCCCCTTTCTCCCAGAGGCAACACAAAGAGAGTTGGGTTTATTCAGTTTTATATCAAAACACATCAACAACACAGAAACCTGGGTCATGTCTGGAATATTGAGAACAGTTTAGTGCCCCCACATGCATGCTCTTTTGTTAGAGCCAAGAGTCTAAGCAGAGGGAGGAATGAATGGTTCTAAGTTAGCTAGTGGCTCCCACCCTGCCCGGAGGAGGCCATTGGCTTATCCTTTCCATTAGCCTTTTACATGAAATTGTTTCTATCAAGAGCTGAGTTCACGTCAGTGAAGAAAAGAGTGGTGGGACTAAGGATTTTCTTTCTTTTTTTTTACATTCAGACACAAAGTCACAAAAATAATTAGAAATCTCCAAAGTTATGTGTTTTTTTTCTTGGATGGAGATGTATTTCAGGGTTCAGGGAGAGTCTACATTTGATTCTGACTTTATATCACCAGATCCTGTTAGCTTGTCCCAGGTCTAGAAGACACTTAGTGTGTCCTCTCTCCTGGTCTTACGGCTGCAGTATTCCTTGTATTCATGCTTTTCCGAGTTGGAATCACCGGAGCTACAGAGTTAGCTTGTTTAAAGAAGCAGTTACTTTCCAGGTTACAGTCAGTGACAAGCTTTCTCTGCTATAATGTATCCATACTTGTGCGTACACACATTTACGTGCAAGCATTACTGGATGTACAACAGATAATGTGACTTGATTTGTTGACTTTTTCTGTCTCTCCTAATAATAGTAGCTCTTAGAAGTTCTGGCTTTCAGAGATTATTTACAGTCAGTGTATTTTTAAAAAGCACTTTCCTTTACTAGGGAAAGTGTTTGGTGATAAGGATTAGGTGACAAGACTGGTCTATTTATAGCAGGAGCTAATCATGACTAGGGCCAATCATCATCATATATAATAAAAGGGTAATATGCAAATTGACCCTAACAGCAGAACCACTGGGAATGACTGGTCACTGTGACACACACTGACCACCAGGGGGCAGATGCTCAATGCAGGAGCTGCCCCTGGTGGTCAGTGCACTCCCACAGGAGGAGCTCTGCTCAGCCACAAGCCAGGCTGATGGCTGCCAGCACAGCGGTGGTGGTGGGAGCCTCTCCTGCCTCCTCAGCAGCACTAGGGATGTCTGACTGCAGCTTAGGCCTGCTCCCCACTGGCAAGTGGACATCCCCCAAGGGCTCCTGGGCTGCCAGAGGGATGTCTAACTGCCAGATTAGGCCTGATCCCCCAGAGAGTGGGCCGAAGCCAGCAGGTAGACATCCCCCTAGGGGTCCCAGATTGCGAGAGGGCACTGGCCGATCTTCACTGAGGGACTCCCCCTCACCCCCGAGTGCACAATTTTTGTGCACCGGGCCTCTAGTAAATAATAGAGGTGTAAGTAAAAGTAATTTTTAGAGTTTCTTTCATTACTCTTATTACCAAGCAAGGGCTTGCTGCCTGACACATAGAAACCAATAATATTACATCAGCTTTTGAGAACAGAAAAGGCTTCCCCCAGTGGAGAAAGGAGGCAAGGCTCAGATCTATCTCTTAATTGAGGGCTCAGGTGGAACTTAAGGGGTTAGGAAGGATGGGTGGGTGTATGGAAGTGCTGGCAGGGCAGGTTTCCATCGGAGGGCTTTGGAATTTGACCACTTATGGTGCGACATGATACGGGACTTCAGCACCAGGTCTTTGTGGACAAGGCACCCTTCATTTCTGAAAGAATTTCCGTGCTGATTGAATCCCGTCAAGTCTCAGCTCTGATTTCCTAAGGGTGGTGGTGGTGATGGGTGATACTTTGGATCTGGGTGTTGTTTGTGTTTTTTCTATCATTTTTTTTTTTTTTATTTTAGCTACTTGGGAAACAAAGCAACAACAACAAAAAAAGAAGTATTTTTGCTGGGGTTTGTGTGTCTGGAATTGTCTCATTTTGTGTCCCAATAATGAATGCCTTTGGTAGATGACTGCTAAATTAGAAGTAAAAAAACATTTTTTGAAAATCCTTGATGTTAGAGACTTACTGCTGTGTTTTTGTTTGTTTGTTTGTTTGTTTTTTCCTTTTAACCAGGTGCTTTGCTCTTGCAATATTTTGCTTGGATTTTTCTTTGTGTTCTCAGAAAACTTTTGAGCAATTGAGATAGAACGAATCTGGTTCTTTTTTTTAAAAAAATCTTTATTATTGAAAATATTATAGATGTCTCCTTTTTCCCCCTGTTGACCCCCTCCACCGCACACCCTAACCCCAGGCCTTCACTACACTACTGTGTGTGTCCAGGGGTTAAGCATATTTGCATTCAAGTTCTTTGGTTGATCTCTTCTTACCCACCCACGCCCGCCTTTCCTCTGAGATTCGACAATCTGTTCCATGCTTCTATGTCTCTGTTTTGTTCATCAGTTTATTTTGTTTGTTAGATTCCACATATGAGTGAGCTCATGTGATACTTGTCTTTCTCTGACTGGCTTATTTCACTTAACGTAATACCAAATCTGGTACTTTTTTAAAGTTTACAATGTATGTGTCTGTATATCTATGTGTGTATGTATATGTATATGTATTGTATATGTGGGAGCAGAAAGTCTTCTAGAATTATGTAGTTTTAGTATTTAGTCTATGAGAGAAAAAGCCTTTTTACCCATGCAAATTTATTTCCCAAAGAAAATTCTATGGAATTCTTATGTACCAACTGTTCATTATGGGATTTTACTCAGTGATATTTCTGAATTTTTTTCTTCAAACACTTGGAGCTGGCCCTTTAGTGGCAGTGGGCCCTAACTGTCAGATGCCTCTAATATTTACATAAGGAAGATGAAATTAAGCAATCAAATAAAAATCCACTGACATAGCAGAACTGGGTGGAGTGAATCTTAATGTGAAGAACGTGCCATTCTTATTTTTATTCCTTCGACTTGACCTATTTTTGATGTTGCCTCCAGGAGAGACTATGGCCCAGCTGGCAGAGATAATCCTGATTTCCAAGCCTGCTTTTAAAATTATCTAATTTAGAGCTGAAATGAGTAGTTATTCATTTGGGAGTGTAATAGCTAAACTGCTTACTCCTCCCCCTCTGCTGGTTTTACCTGTCTTATATTTAGCTTCAATAGGTACATTATTCTCTGCAACAAAATTTTACATATTCTTTTGACTACAGACAACTTTAAAGCCTTTTTCTCCCAGCATTCTATATTTAATGCTATTTTCAGTTTACGTACAGGGGATAACAAGATGAAGCCCACAGCAAGGTTTAGTAACTTCACTCTAAATCATATATCAAGTCAATAGAGGGGCCAGGAAAAGATCTCGCCTTTCTCCTCAGCCCTTCTTGCATTAAGGAAGAATATCCATTTCCCAGAGCTGATTCATCTGAGGGATTGTGTCTGCTGATGTTGTTGCATCCAAATATTGGGATTCCTTGCATTCAGATTTAATTACAGCTCAATATGTCTACATATTGTATTGTTCTCAGGCTACTAAAGACCTTAAAGGCTTTGACTTTCAGGATCATGTGAGTAAGCGCTTTCTTGTTCAGCCCTTAAATTGAAGGCCTAGTAATGGAAGGTTAATGGCCAAGATGATGGAGAGACTGATTTATCAGAAGATAGCTGGAGCATAAATAGGTAATGAGGCTGCCTGACTTCCTGAATGGAGGGGAGAAAATCAGAGCTGGTGCCCGTGTCAGATGGTCTTCCTGCCTTCATCTTCTGGAGTGGGCGCCACTGGAAAGAAGGGCCCTCACCTACCAGGGACTCAGAATCAAGGGCTTTCAACACCATCAGAACTGGAAATTCAGCAAAGCGAATTCAGGGAATGCCTCTCAAGGGCTCATCTTATCTAAGGAATGCCCTGTGTGTGTGTGTGTGTGTGTGTGTGTGTGTGTAACGTATGTCTTTACCCAGGGCTTCCTAGGCAGTGAGAGCTACATGACATAATCTCTGTACTGGAGTAATACATCCCCAAACAAGGGCATGCTCACAGCAACTGAACATGTTTACATCAAGTGTAAAATTTTTTTTACGTCAAATAAAGTCAACATCAAGCACTGGAATTTGAATTAGAGAGCTAGTTCAACTAGAGGAGAATTCCATGGGAATTGGTTATATGTTAGACTCATATGGGTGGCTCTTTAAAAAATATCCTGGGAATTTCAATCTATTTGCTCTTCCTCCCCTTATCTAGAAAAACAACAACAACAAAAAACGTGTGTTGAGAGTCTACTGTGCTTGTAGAGATGTTTCTGGAAACCTGGAGACCTCATTTAATTTATATGAGGAGGCTAACAGATGGAATTTCTTTTCCTCCTTTTTGGCTTTCTCTTCCCCTTCCCCTTCCTTAAAAAAAATTGTTTTTAACTTGTAAAACTTTTATTCATTTGATTGAACTCAATAAAACTCAGGCAGTAAAATTGTCAAAAGAACATAGACTTTACTTGCAAGAAATATGTGGGAATTTAGTAAGTAGATACTGGTTTTCATAGTCAAACGTGTTTTGTCATAAGTTGTGAGAGTAAAGGAAGGGAGCTGTTGGTTATTGACATCTATGATCTCAAATGGATGATCTTCATCCATCCATTTCCTGTTATTCTCAGGCTAAAGAGTACAGCTCTTACATTGGTTTATAATAGTGGTTCTCAACCCTTAGGCACCCTCAGAATCACATGGGTAGCTCTTAAAAAAATTGATACCCGAGATCAACCCCAGACTAAAAGAATCAGAATCTTTGAATATGGGGCCCAAGCATTGGTATTTCTTCTTCTTCCTCCTCCTCCTCCTCTCCTCCTCCTCCTCC
>PVJC01054887.1:0-10362 GCA_004026665.1 Murina feae | reverse complement strand
ATCAATTCACTAGATAAGGAAATTACAGTATAACAATACAAAGAAGTACTAATTATACAACCAAGTAGAACTACATAAATGGAAGAAAACCCACTGTGTCTTATGGAAAATAACAATGGGAAAATATATGTATCTATGTTTAGCAACTTAACCCCCGCTCCATGCATGCATGTGCACACACACATTCACACACACACTCGCAATCACATTTATACAGAAAAAAAGTAACTAAATTAATAACTTATTATCAAAAATGACTATGTCAGGAAGGTTAAAATAATAATCTTCCACTGTCTGTTTGCTATACTTTGGTATTGTGAAATTTTTAATAAAAAACATAGATTACCCTTAAAATTAAAAAACGTTTCTACTTAGGAAAAATATCTCATTAGACTGTAGTAAAGAGAATGTGATGCAAAACTGCAAACAAGTGCCATAAAATGTTTCATGTAATCATGTAATAAAAATACTGCTCTCGCCCTGACTGGTTTGGCTCAGTGAATAGAGTGTCGGCCTGCGGACTCAAGGGTCCCAAGTTCGATTCCAGTCAAGGGCATGTACCTTGGTTGCGGGCACATCCCCAGTGGGGGGTGTGCAGGAGGCAGCTGATCGATGTTTCTCTCTCATCAATGTTTCTAGCTCTCTATCCCTCTCCTTTCCTCTCTGTAAAAAATCAATAAAATATATTAAAAAATAAATAATAATGCTCTCTTACAGATCAGAGAAAACAAAATTTGATATATATTGTTCCTTTTTCTATTTTTTTTTTTCAAAATGAGGAGGAATATCTTACCAAACAGTCTTTGCAACAGTCACCATATGCACATTCAGCAGATGATTTAAGCTTACAAGTACTTCCTTCACAACAAGGGTCCAATTCACATTCCTGTGAAAAGAAAATGAATGGCAATAAAGAAATGAGTTATTGTCATCAATATTCATTAATAAAATTATCTTAGACCTCAAATCTATTTCTTTCTAATCTGGCAATAACAATTAATCTCTGGAAATAGTCGCTATACTGGATTTGTCAGTGATTCTTTAGCTGCAACTACTAGGTCTCAACATACTTCAAAGGACTGAAATTGTTGAGAGCATGTGTCTTCATCTGCTGGTACTGCCACAACAAGATACCAAAGATGATAGCTTAAGCAAAAGAAATGTATTATGTCACAGCTCTGAAGGCTAGACATCTAGGATCAAAGTTCCAGCCAATTCAGTTTCTGGTAAGGACTCTTTTCCGGGCTTGCAGACAACTGCCTTCTTGCTGTATTCTTAAAAGGCCTTTCTTCAGTGTGTGTATATGTTCAGAGAAAGAAAGCAAGTGAACTTTCTAGAATCTCTTCTTATAAGGACACCAGTCCTATCAGATCAGAGATCTGTCCCTAAGCTCTATCCCATATGAATTTAGGGGTGACACATTTAGTCATATAGCATATTTAATCATCACAGGAAATTAAGCATCCATGAATGTATTTCTCTTCATGCTCAGGGTCTGATATCTCTGCTGAGTGGGTCTTCACCCTATGTGGACATTCTTTTTTATTAATTTAAAATTTTAATTTCTTTTAATTTAATTTAATTTTTTAAATTTAAATTCTTTATTGTTTAACATATTACATGAGTCTCTTTTTCCCCCATTGACCTCTCCCCAGCCACCCCTACCCCCAAGCACAAGCCTTCACCCCCTACTGTCTATGTCCACTGGTTTTGCTCATATGAATGTATACAAGTCCTCTGGTTGATCTCTTACCCACCTTCCCTCATAGGTTATACAATCTGTTTCATGCTTCTATGTGTCTGGTTCTATTTTCAATCATCAGTTTATGTTGATCATTATATCCTACAAATGAGTGAGATCTTGTGATATTTATCTTTCTCTAACTGGCTTATTTCGCTTAGTATAATGCTCTCTAGTTCCATCCATGTTGTTACAAATGGTAAGAATTCCTTCTTTTTTACAGCAGCATAGTATTCCATTGTGTAGATGTACCACAGTTTTCTAATTCACTCATCTGCTCATGGGCACTTAGGCTGTTTCCAAATCTTAGCTATGGTAAATTGTGCTGCTATGAACATAGGAGTGCATATATCCTTTCTGATTGGTGTTTCTGTTTTCTTGGGATATATTCCTAGAAGTGGGATTACTGGGTCAAGTGCGAGTTCCATTTTTAATTTTTTGAGGAAATGCCATACTGTTCTCCATAGTGGCTGCACCAGTCTGCATTCCCACCAGCAGTGAACAAGGGTTCCTTTTTCTCCGCATCCTCTCCAGCACTTGTCGTTTGTTGATTTGTTGATGATATCCATTCTGACAGGTGTGAGATGGTACCTCATTGTTGTTTTGATTTGCATCTCTTGGATGATAAGTGACTTTGAGCATGTTTTCATATGTCTCTCAGCCTTATTTATGTCCTCTTTTGAAAAGTGTCTATTTAGGTCCATTGTCCATTTTTTGATTGGGTTGTTTATCTTCCTTTTGTTAAGTTGTATGAGTTCCCAGTAAATGTTGGAGATTAAACCTTTATCAGAGATATCATTGGCAAATATATTATCCCATGCAGTGGGTTTTCTTGTTGTTTTGTTGATGGTTTCTTTTGCTGTGCACAAGATTTTTATTTTGATATAGTCCCATTTGTTTATTTTCCCTTTAGCTTCCATTGGCCCAGGAGCTGCGTCAGTGAAGAAATTCCTTCAGCATATGTCTGAGATTTTGCTACCTGTGGAATCCTCTAGTATTTTTATGGTTTCTTTTCTTATGTTTAAGTCTTTTATCTGTTTTGAGTTTATTTTTGTGTATGGTGTAAGTTGGTGGTCTAGTTTCATTTTTTTGCATGTGTCTAACCAAATCTCCCAACACCATTTATTGAAGAGACTGTTTTGACTCCATTGTATGGTCTTTCCTCCTTTGTCAAATATTTATTGAGCGTAGTGGTTCGAGTCAACTTCTGGGTTCTCTATTCTATTCCATTGGTCTATATGTCTGTTCTTGTGCCAGTACCAAGCAGTTTTGAGAACAGTGGCTTTGTAATACAGCTTGATATCTGGAATTGAAATCCCTCCTACTTTGTTCTTCTTTCGCAGGATTGCCGCAGCTATTTGGGGCCTTTTTTTATTCCAGATGAATTTTTGCAGAGTTCTTTCTGGATCTGTGAAATATGCTGAGGGAATTTTAATGGGGAGTGCATTGAATCTATAGATTGCTTTGGGTAGTATGGACATTTTGATGATGTTGATTCTACCAATCCATAAACATGGAATGTTCTTCCATCTGTTTGTCTTCCTCTATCTCTTTTTTCAGTGTACTGTAGTTTTCCGAATATAGCTCTTTAATGTCGTTGGTTAAGCTTATTCCTAGGTATCTTAATTTTTTTAGTGTAATGGTAAATGGGATTGCTTTTTTAATTTCTTTTTCTGTAAGTTCACTGTTAGCATATAAAAATGTCATAGATTTCTTGGTGTTAATTTTGTATCCTGCTACATTACCATATTCATTTATTAGGTCTAATAATTTTTTGATGGAGTCTTTAGGGTTTTCTAAGTACAGTATCATGTCATCTGCGAATAATGACAATTTTACTTTTTCTTTTCCAATTTGGGTGCCTTTTATTTCTTCTTCTTGCCTGATCGCATTGGCTAGCACTTCCAGTACTATGTTGAACAGGAGTGGCGAAAGTGGGCATCCCTGTCTTGTCCCTGTTCTTAAGGGAAATAGTTTTAGTTTTTGCCTATTGAGTTTGATGTTGGCTGTAGGTTTGTCATATAAGGCTTTTATTATGTTGAGGTAAGATCCCTCTATTCCCACTTTGCTAAGAACTTTTATCAAGAAAGGGTGTTGGATTTTGTCAAATGCCTTTTCTGCATCAATCGATATGATTTTGTGATTTTTGTCTCTCAATTTGTTTATGTGATGTATCACGTTTATTGATTTGCGGATATTGTACCAGCCTTGCATTCCTGGAATAAATCCCACTTGGTCATAGTGTATGATCTTTCTAATGTAATGCTGGATCCGGATTGCTAGGATTTTGTTGAGGATTTCAGAATCTACGTTCATGAGGGATATTGGCCTGTAATTCTCTTTCTTTGTGGTGTCTTTATCTGGTTTTGGTATTAGGGTAATACTGGCTTCATAGAAAGAGCTTGGAAGTATGCCTTGGTCTTGAATTTTTTGGCATAGTTTGAGAAGGAATGGCTTTAGTTCTTCTTTGAATGTTCGGTAAAACTCCCCTGTGAAGCCAACTAGTCCAGGGCTTTTGTTTGCTGGAAGCTTTTGGATGACTGTTTCAATTTCATCAGTAGTTATGAGCCTATTCATGTTTTTTTATTCTTCCATTGAGTTTTGGAAGCTTGTATTTTTCCAGGAATGTGTCCATTTCCTCCAGGTTGTCCAGTTTGTTGGAGTAGAGTTGTTAGTAGTATTTTCTGACAATCCTTTGTATATCAGTAGGGTCGGTTGTTATTTCACCTCTTTCATTTCTGATTTTGGTTATTTGGGTCCTCTCTCTTTGTTTCTTGGTGAGTCTGGTGAGAGGTTCATCAATCTGGTTAATTTTTTCAAAGAACCAGCTCTTGATTTCATTGATCTTTTGTATTGGTTTTTTGTTTGTTGTTTTGTGTGTGTGTGTGTGTTTTGTTTTTGTTTTTTTTTGGTCTCTATGTTGTTTATTTCGGGCAGTTTATTATTGACCAAGTCTTCAATTGCCTTTTTCTTAACTTTGCTTTGTCTTGACCAAATTTTAGGCTTCTTTTTTTTATATAGGTCCCTGGATTCTACTTGTCCCCCTCATTATCTAGCTTCCCCTGGAAACCAGCTGACCACGATAGAACACTTTCTTCTCAGTCTTCACTGGTTATTCCCCTTGCTTCTCAGCTTCTCCTTAAAAGATTCTGCTTATCTCTGTTTTGCCCCCACCTTTACCCTATTAAAGAAAAATCTTTTTGTTTTTGATTCTAAGATACTTCCAATTTTCAGAGATCAGAGTGGTCTCCCTATTACAATAGCTTTTCCTTATCTAAGTCCTAATTTAGTTTTTTAACATTGCATTCAATTATACTTCAATAAAGTTGTTAACAATTTTGAAAATCACTGTTAAGATGGCTTCATAAAAAAAAGAATTAGGAAACAGTGTATTCTGATTATAAAAGTATCCTTTTAAATAGTTTTGTAATAACTAACCATTAGTAGACAGAAGTTGATTTTCTACCTCAGTCCACATGATCCCCTCAATTAAAGAGTAATCTAAAAACTTTTAATTTAAAAAAACGCTATTAAAAAGTATAAAGAAGCTATGATGATAATCTTGAAAAAGGAGTACTACTAGTCAAATACAAAATTCAGAAGGTCTTAAAAAATAATTGGTAAATTTGCCTTCGTTTAAATTTCAATATAATAAAAATACATGCGATAAAAGGGTAAATAACAAGAGTAAACCCTAATATAAACTGCAGACTTTGGGTGATAATGATGTGCCAATGTAGAGCCATCAGTTGTAACAAATGTACCACTGTGCTGCAAGATATGGACAATGGAGCAGTGCTTGTGTGAGGCAATATATGGAACTCTCGGGACTTTCCACTCAAATTTGCTTTGACCCTAAAACTGCTCTAAGAAATAAAGTTGATTAATTTTTTTAAAGCTTAATGATAAGGAATAGACAGAGAGGAAATATTAGAACATATTCACAAAGGACTTTGCCCATAACACATGAGTTGCTAGAAGTAGATTTTTAAAAAATCAACAGCACAATATAGAAATTTATACAGGATATAAAATAATAACTCATAGAAGAAAATTATGCATATGGCCTAAAAGCATATGAAAAGTGATAAAAACTAAATGAAACTTTAAGCAAATATAATCAGTTGAGAGGGCATATGGGAGGAGCCAGAGCTTATGAAAGTTCTCACACACTACAAAATCTTATAGGAAGAACTCTATGTATTAATAATAAAGTGGTATGGTTCTAACTTCCTTTTCCCTTCTACCAACACCTTTCCATCTTGGCATGCAGGCCAGAGTGTGCACATATGATAATGAGATTTTTCTCCTTCATTTTGTTTATCTGATGTATCACATTTATTGATTTGCCAGATTTGCATCTCCGGTGGGTGGAAAGGATGGGAATGAGGGACATCTATCATACTACCAACAACAAAAGTATATTTTTTAAGAATAAATTATTTTTAAAAACATAAAATATGTAATGATAAAGAACTGAGAATGCCTGGAAAAGCAAAGAATTTGGTCATCCTAATAGCATAATGTTACTTTAGAAATTAAACATGCTTTATTAGGCCTTATTTTCCTCATTTGAAAATGAGAATATAAAAAATATCAATCTGTTTGGGCTACTGTGAGAATTATACCATGTAAAACACTGAGCAGAAGTCCTGACATGCAGCAATAATGCGATGAAGGCCAATTACAATTTCATCGTATAATACATACTGCCTTTCTAGAATGTCAAGTCTTCTGGCAAAGCCAGGTGTGGTCAGGTGAAGAAGAAAAAGAAGAACTTGTGGGAAAGACTGAGAATAGAGTGAAGCTTACACAAAAATGAACAAATTTCTTTAAAATTTAATTCTAGGCCTAGGAGAAGGCCATTTGGAGAAGAGAATGGCTAAGATATGAAACAATAATAATAAAGATGAGCATGGGTTTATGGAAATAGGTAGGGGCATTAGTGTGTGATAAAACCACAGATCAGTAGGTAAACTGGAGGTTAATTAAGGGAGGATGTTAATTTCAGTGCCAAGAATTTTGCTAATGAAGGGCTCTGGAGAATGGGCCAGCTTTAATTTATTATTAAAATGAGTTCAACCAAATAAATATTTCTGCAATGGTAGTGCCAGACAAAATGTGAGCGCTTACAAGTAGAGCCAAGTGAAAAACCGAGTCATTCTTTTAAGTAAAATAAATGACCCAATAACCATAACAGAAATGGTAGACGCTAGCAAAAAAAAAAAAAAATTAAGAGTCGGCATGGTGCTTTCCTTGACATCTAAACAGATGACACCATTTGTTATGTTCTGGGAAGGAGGAGATGACCAGTCCCAGGAACAGGTCCCCACAAGGAAAATGCCAATCCTCTTTCTGCCACTAAGTTTTACTTTAGCTCCTATGCCAGAGTTGCCCACAACAAGTTATTGTATTTTTTGCAAGCCCTGAAGGAGTGTAACAAAGCAGAAAGTAAACATTCAACTGACCTTTGGAGAACCACAGTCACACTCTTCCCCGGCGTCCACCAACTTATTGCCACAGAAAGGAGCACTGTAGGCTTCATCAGGCCTGGGAACATTAAGAAGGCAGTTTCCTCCTTTATTTAAAGTTAACTTCTCAAAGTCCTCTGCACTGCAACTGCTGAAGTTCCTGGAACCTCTATAAGAAACATCAAAAAAAGAGCTCATGTCACAGCAATTATTCTTTTCAAAAAATTTAAGTCATGTCTTCAACCAACTAGAAATGAATATTTAAAACAGCAGTTAATAAGCTAACCAAAATAGAGAGAAATGAGAATTAAAATCTATTTTTAAAAAATATAAAACATTATTTCACTTACTATATAATAATTACCATTTGGGTTACAATACTATACCTCTATGAAAAAAATCTTCTAAACAATCACTTTCATTGAAATACAAAATCATAAATCTCATCAGAAGGCAGTTTAAAGATTATCTAGACCTATCCAGAATTAAGTTTTATTTACCTTCCATAGTAAAAGGTCTTCAATTATTTTGAGCAAGCTATATGTTTATCCAATCTTCTTTTCACTTACTGTTTTACTCAATCACTATAAAATATTTTCACATAATCCCACTATTTTTACTTTTGAAGACCAGTGGGAAACACACCCATATATACAAAAAGAATCTTTGAGAAATCCAAGTCACATTAAAATTTTATCAGGGGAATTTAGTGCTCTGAAAAAACCTCTTTTTCACCAGATTGAGCAATGTTGCCAAAGTAGCAAAGGGGATAAAAACGGTTGCATTATCGTGTTTGAAGAAGCATTCCTATTGAGTCTTTGTAAATCCCAGGAACCTAAGGAACAGTTCCTTCCTGTGAAATTTTGTCCCCTGAGTATTCAGTTTACACTCTTCTTTGCTAACTGACCCAAAATCTCCAGGGAAGGAGATAGTCCTGGCTCTAGGCTCTCGGGAATGGAAGGCAGTCTGTCTAGAACATTTTGGTACTGTTAACTACCACTCGACAAAAAGGTCTTTGAATGTGAGGTGCTGAAGGGTTTTAACAGATTGGCAGAGAAGGAACATGAACAATCAATTGCCTATTACAAAAGAATGAGTAAAGACAATATTTTGACTCACACAGAAAGGAAAGGCATGGCACAAGCTTTTCGACAATAACACTTGTATTCCATATTCTTTTTCTTGCTACTCTCTGTTTAAGAATATTGTGAGGAGTCTTTTTTTACAATATTATTCATTCAACAAATATTTGTTAAACATTTTTTATGTTCAAGGCACTCTTCTCTGTTAAGGGATAAAACAGCACTAGTAAACAAAGCAGACAAAAATCCCCACCTCTGTGAAGGTGACATATTAGTGAAAGAAACTGTAAACTTAATAAGTAAATTCAAGCCCTAGCCAGTTTGGCTCAGTGGATAGAGCATCCGCCTGCAAACTGAAGGGCCCCAGGTTCAATTCTGGTCAAGGGCACATGCCTAGGTTGCAGGCTTGATCCCCAGTAGGGGGTGTGCAGGAGGCAGCCAATAAATGATTCTCTCCTATCATTGATGTTTCTTTCTCTCTCTCTCCCTTCCTCTCTGAAACCAATAAAAATATATTTAAAAGATATATAAGTAAATTCAATAATATATTAGATGATAAATGCAATTGAGGAAAAAGGTGAAGAGGTGAAGGGGATAACCTGTGTAGGCAAAGAAGCAATTGCAATTTTTAAAAGAGCAGTCAGGACAGGCATTTCAAACATTGTGACAATTGAATCAAAACTGGCTGTCTGGGGCAAGGAAACATTACATGGAGAAGGAACAAGTACAAAAACCTGGAGGTAGAAGCCCGCCTGACATGCTCAAGAAAAAAAAAAGTAAAGCCAGAAAGGTTGGAGTAGGAGTGAGTCAGTGAAGGAATGGGTAACGTGAGATACTATCAGCAAAGAGGGGAATAGGCAATTGTAAGAAATTGACTTTTTACTATGAGAGAAAGGAGGAGATTGGAGAGTGGGAGAAGGAAGAGAATGACAACAGGAAGTGTTGAGCAGGAGCAACTTGATCTGAATAGGATTACATGGTTACTATGCAAAAAGCTACTGCAGAATTACACTTAATAATGACAGCCTGATAGCAGTGAGAGTAGTAAGAAGTGTTTAGATTATGTATATGTTTTAGAGAAATAACCATTCAGAAAAAGAACATGCCAAAATAGAGAAATCAAGGACGACTCAGAGATTTTTGTTTTGAGCTGCTAATGGTAAGAAGTTACCATTAGCTGGCATGGAGAAGACTGTGGGTAGAGCAAGTGTCCATAAATATATGTGTCTACTTCTGGACTCTTCTATTTCATTTGCTTCTTTGTCTATATTTGCATCAAAACTGCATTTTTCTAAATCCCACGAGTTTATAATAGGTTGTATAAAACAAGTTCTTCTACTTGACCTACTTGTTTAAACAGGATGGTGGTTACCAGAGGGAAGGGAGATGGGAGGGTAATAAAAGGTAAGGGGGTCAAATATATAGTAATGAAAGATTATTTGACATTGGGTTATGAACACTTGATTCATGACCAAATTGACAATTAAAAGTGGCAATGAAAAGAAAGTCTTTTTAACAAATGGTACCAGTTCAACAAAGTATTCATATTGGAAAAAACTTTGCCTCTACCTTACATAATGCACATATGGTAATTTGAGGTGGATTATGGACCTCAATATGAAAGTCAAAATCAATGAAGAATTAGAAAGAAAATATAAAAGAATATATCTGTGACAGTAAAGTTAAGGAATAATTTACTAAGTGAGACACAGAAAGCAATAGTCATAAAGGAATAGATTCATATCCATGAGTATATTAAAATGATAAATTAACTTTTCACTAAAAGTTATCAAAAAATTATAAAAATCTTCCTTCAAATCAATAAACATAGACAACCCAATAAAAAAACAACTGGAGAAAAAGCCCCACTGAAACAACTCTTGCCCCATAAGGGTGTCTCCAGCACAGAAGTTCTCCCACTGTAGACACAGCTGACTCTCATAACCAAGTGGATTAGAGGTTAATTCCTCTCAGTGATCACCTAACTCAGAAAGGGAAGCAGTCAAAATGCAGAGACAAAGAAACAGGTCACAAATGACAGAAATGGAGGAAAGAAAACGACAGGATA
>PVJC01054886.1:0-10315 GCA_004026665.1 Murina feae | reverse complement strand
AACCATCTCTCCAGGATGCCTAAGCCATGCCCACCAGCCAAGCCACACCCACCAGCCAAACAGAGAAGCTGTATGCAAATTAACCCAGCCAAGATGGCAGCCAGCAGCCACAGAGCTAGAGTAAACAGCAGGCTTCCGTTGCAACTGCCTGCCTAGACTGGCTGAGCCTCTGCTCATGGTAACAATGTTTCAATTATAGAAGCCATGGAGCTGAAACCAAAAGGAGGCTTCCTTACCTGCCTAGGCCTCCACTCAAGGTAACAAAATTTCAATTATAGAAGATAAATAAACCCCAGAAACCTGATTCCAGCCAGCCTCGCTGGGACCTTGGGTCAATGGGAGCTGTGGGCAGCCTGAAAGCCTAAAAACAGCCCTCAGCCCCTCACCCAGGCTGGCCACACCCCCATGGGGTGAAGGTCCCCACTGGGGCGCTTTCCCAGCCTGCAAACAGCCATCAGCCCCTTACCCAGGCTGGCCAGGCATGCCAGCAGGTGGACATGCCCCAAGGGGTCCCAGACTGCAAGAGGGGCACAGGCCAGGCTGAGGAACCCCCCACCAAGTGCACAAATTTTTATTTTTTTATATATAAAAATAAATTTATATATTTTATATATATACACACTAGGGACCCGGTGTACAAAAATTTGTGCACTTGGGGGAGGGGGGGGGGCCCTCAGCCCAGCCTGTGCCCTCTTGTAGTCTGGGACCCCTCAGGTGATGTCCACCTGCTGGTGTACCTGGCAGCCTGGGTGAGGGGCTGAGGGCTGCTTTCAGGCTGCACACAGTCCCTTCAGGGTTCTGGTCCCTACTGGGGTACCTGGCCAGCCTGGGTGAGGGGTTGAGGTCCATTTTCAGGCTTCTCACAGCTCCCATTGACCCAATGTTCCAGCAAGGCTGGCTGGAATCAGGTTTCTGGGGTTTATTTATCTTTTATAATTGAAACTTTGTTGCCTTGAGCAGAGGCCTAGGCAGGCAACGAAGCCTTCTGTTTGCTTCTATAATTGAAACATTGCTGCCTTGAGCAGAGGCCCAGCCAGCCTAGGCAGGCAGTTTCCTCATTGCAGGTGCAATGGAAGCCTCCTGTTTGCTCTAGCTCCATAGCTGGTGGCCGCCATCTTGGCTGGGTTAATTTGCATATAGCTGCTCTGATTGGCTGGGGGCGTGGCTTGGCTGGGGGCATGGATTAGGTGTCTCGGAGTGATGGTTACTTTGGATATTACTCTTTTATTAGATTAGATAAGGCTAATATGCTAAGTGTCCATCTGGGTAATGATGTCACATAGCAATGCCAGGTTTCCTCTCCCTAGTAACTAGCCTCCTTGAGTTTCTCTAGCTCAGGAACATGACTTGCTGTACAGCCAGGTGGAAACATTTTACACTGTAACCAAATGTCTGTGAAGCATTTTCCTGAGCCTCATCTCATTTGATCCTCACAGTAGTCCTAAAGTAGGTAGATAGGAGACTCAGTGGAATCCTATTTTCTTTTCATTAGCCAGAAAACAGAGATTTAGAAAGCTTAGAAATTTGACCCAACTGAAAAGAAGTAAGAAATGGTGGGCTTTGAAAATGACTTCAGATTTTCCCACTGCACAGAGTATAGTCAAGCACTGCTGTGGTTAAATATTTTATCCTTTGTTCTCCTTGCCTGATCTACAATAATAATCTGCTTCATACTGATATTTATTGCTGTGTTGCTGACAATTACCTGAAAGAGAAATTGGGGTGCTTAACTGAGCTGGAAAAAATGCAGCTACATCAGAAAGCAAGTCTAATTAAGCAAGTTTATTCTATATCTATAAAAGGCTAAGTTGACTCATGCATGCACAATACATATAAAGCTCTCGCTGGCACCAATCACATGCGTGTGTTTCCATCTGTCATTGTTGATCATGAATTTGGTTGATACTTCTATTATAAAGAAAGGGAAAATAGCGATATTAAAATATTTATTTTAATTAATTTCCTTTCCATGTGCACAAATTTGTGCACCAGGCCACTAGTGGTATTTAAAGTCTTCATGGTGAGCTGCTCTGTACTTACATCTTCAACCATATCAATTGCTACATCTTTATCCCACTCTCTGTTCCAAATACAAATTACACTCCACTTAGCATAAAATACTTTAATTCATGGAGCACATTCATTTTCCTTTGTCAGAAGCTCTTTTTTTCCATCTGCAGCTAGTTAACTCCTACTTATTCTCTAAGTCTAGGCTTGGAAGTCACTTCTTTAAAAAAAAAATATCTCTAGCCCTAGCTGGTTTGGCTCAGTGGATAGAGCATTGGACTGTGGACTGAAGGGTCCTGGGTTCAATTCCAGTCAAGGGCACATGCCTTTGTGGGCTCAGTCCCCAGTATGGGGCACGCAGGAGGCAGCCAATCAATGATTCTCTCTCATCATTGATGTTTCTATCTATCTCTTCTTCTCCCTTCCTCTCTAAAATCAATAAAAATATATTTTTTAAAAATCTTTCCAGATCTCCTAAATTTGGATTAGGTCTATTGCTGGAAACTGATTGTTTTCACCAACCTTGGTTGCTCTGAAAGGACAGAGCTATGCACCCATTAAGTTGAAACATTGTTAGTTAAAGCAAACCCCTACTTGTTACTTACATGTAAATTCTTGCTGCCTGTCTGAATTTCCTGCCTAAGGATATGGTTGTTTTCTCAGAGACTCAATAAAAGGCTGGTGAGACCCAGGCATCAGTGGGCAATCTATCCCGGTAGAGGAAAGATGCCACGCCTGGTCCCCCAGTTTCCAAATTGATTCTCTTCTAGTCTCTCTCTCTTCATTTTGTGTGCGGCCTCCTTCAGAACTCGAACCCTGAACGGGAACCCTGAACTGCGCTGGACGTGTAAGGGGCGCCAATACTCTATTATAAGCAATTATAGCTATCTGTACTAGTATTTCATTTATTCAATCATTTATTCACTCAAGAAATGTTTTTTTGAGTGCCTACTAGTTATAGGCTCTGTTCTAGGCACTGAGATTCAGTAATCTAGATAAAGCCCACGCTCTCCAAGAACTTTTAGCCTAAAAGTGTAGGCAGAAAATAAAAATAAACATTTAACAAATATCATAGAGTGCTAAGTGCCTTGGAGATCAAAGAAATTAGATTGGGGGGAAATAGTTGCCAAGGTGAGATGTGATGTTTTCTGAAAGGATGTCAAGGAAAGCTTCAGAGAGAAGCTGCATTGGAACAGAGACTTGAAAGAAATGAGGGAGTGAGCAAGGTGCATTGTGAGGAAGGGGAGTTGCCGGCAATGGAAAGAGCACAGTTATGGCCCTCAGGTAAGGAAGTTCTTGGCTGCTTGTCTGTGGAATCTAGTGAGGCTGAAGTAAAACAGGGAGAATAAATGGGATCAGACGACAGCCCAGGCCTTGGATGCACTCTAAGGCCCTCAGATACTTGACTTCGTGAGATGAGGAGCCGAAGGAGGAAAGCACGGAAGAGGGACACCTAACCAAGTGACTTACATGGAAAGCGTAGAGCACAGAGGCAGCTGGAGAAGCAACGAGTTGCTGGGCTGTGTTACAGATGATGAGAGAGGATGATGGTTTAGACTTGACTCCCAAATGGCAAGGAGTAGTCAGATTTCAGGATACTGTATATTTTGAAGGTATGACAGACAATTTACTAATAGAGCGGGTCTGAGAGATGAAAACCAAAGGTGTCTCCAAGTCTTTTGATCTGAGTAACTAGACAGATAGAATTCCCATTACTGAAATGAGAAATGCTGCCAAAGAAAGAGGAAGCATGGGAAAGGCAAAGAAGGTAAATTGGGGTACCTTATGTTATTCAAGTGATGACATCAAGAAGTTGTATCAACAAATCTGCAATTTGGTGGGAAATTCAGGATATAGATATTTGTGAGTGGGTCACTGGCAATCCTAGATGAGACCACCTACAGAATGAGTGGGGATAAAAAAGAGATAAAGCACAGGAATTGAGCACTCATTTGGGACAATGTGGAAAAATTAGCAAAAGGGGCTGCAAAGACGTAACTGATGAAATAATCATAAAGAGAGAGTAAATGAAGAGAGGATTTAGATAGGAGAGAGTGATCACTGTGTCAAATGAAGCTAACAGGTCAGGTACGATAAGACTAAGATATAAGCATTTAATCTAGCAGCATGGAAGTCATTTGCAATACTTTATAAAAGGTAATTTGATGAAGATGTGGGGGTCAGAAAAGAAAATAAAGAGAAGTGGAGTCATTGAGTATTGGTCAATTTTTCTAAGGAATTTGCTATAAAGATGTACAGTGATAAGAATCATGGCTGGGAAAAAATGGGGGTGCAAGAAAGGTGTGTTTTGTTTTGTTTTAAAATAAGGGAGTTAAAACATGTTTGTAGCAATAGAATCATTTACATCCTTATTTACCAAAGGGCTTACTAATATTAAATATCTGTGCTATGCCAAAAATAGAAGAATATTCTGAGATCAACTTTCAAGTACAAAGGTTTTACTATTTGCAAAACAACAATAGTAAAACAAACAACAAAGAGATAGATTACAGACTTATTAGTTTCAAAAAATTGTATCTGTTTTACTAACAAGGATAAAATAGGCCATTTTCAAATATGAAGGCAGCATATTCATAGATTCCATTTCTATTACAACTCTCTTTAAAATTGAATGAAGAATAAAATCTGTGTACTTGCTTTCGTCTTCCAGAGTAAATTTTTTATTGTCTACATCAAAGAAATCAATGGATAAGGAAAACAGAGATCTGAATAGTCATTTATCTTTACATTTGTAATGCTTTATTCTTGCAAGAGATTTCTTAATGATTAGTTTAAAAATTTTGATAAGATCAGAAGAAATGTGTTTCTGAGAATCCACATGCTATGTCTTCTAAGAATAACAGAGAGAAGCAATAAGGGACATCTGGGACTAGTAATAACAGCTCATATTAACAACAGAATGGAAGCCAAAGCCTCTACAATAACCGTCACCAGATACCAACTATGTGCTATCTGTTCTTTGCCAGTTGTTGCTTTCCAAGCATTGTCTCTCTGCTTTCCATAAAAACTTCTGACTGCATATTATTACCCTCATACCAATGAGGAGGAAACTGATATTTGGGGAAAATATATAACTTCACCAATGCCTTCAAATTAGCAAAATATAGAGCTGGAGATTCAAATTCAAGACTACTCGGTTCCAGAATCTACCACTTTCCAACAAGCCATGCTGCTTCTCTACTACCAACCTTCTACCATTAAGTAGGTTAAACCTATGTGCAACTTTAAAAGAGCAATTTTCATATTTTTCTACTACCCATGTTCCCCTAAAAATCATTCAACCATTATTGCAGATACAAAACAAATATACCAGCCCTTGTCAGTTGGTTGGAGTGTTGTCCAGTATACTGAAAGGTTGAGGGTTCAATTCCTTGTCAGGACATGTAAGGAAGGCAACCAATTGATGTTCTCTCTCACAATTGATGTTTCTCTTTCTCTCTCTTTCCTCCCCTTTCTCTAAAATCAATAAGCATTAATATGGGTGAAGATTAAAAGCATAAACAAATAATATATCCACCCCTAACAATAAGTTTCTGTCCTTCTAGGTCTCCATTGTTTTGAGTATAAAATAAAGGCAATCATGTCACACACTTGACCCAAAAAAAAACTGTGGTGCCTATAAAGGGTATATAAATTAGAATTCTTAGTGCTATGTCATGTGCCCTTTGTTTAACTATTCTGAATTTTTATTTCTTACATAATTGCATTCTGAGAAATTATAAATGTTAAAAGCTAACAAACATCATACAGCTGTGACAATAACAGGCATTTTTTGATCAGTGACAATGAGAGAAGTTGCAAAGTGGACAAAGGATGGGCTGAGTGGAGCATATAAAATGTAAATGACAGAGCCTTTATAATTCTGGCAAAATGTAAATTTGAATATATGAAAGACTAAAAGCTTCATCTGTATAAAACTGACAAAATATATCAGACTTTAATTGGCAGTGGAATGATAATGGAAAGGAGATGTGGCTTAATTGGAGTTCTCTTCCTGAAAAGACAGAGCTTAGTAGTGTCATTTTAATTATTTCTAGATAATTAATCCTGCAATTATCTATTACTTTCTCCATATATTACACCAGGAAGCACTCCCCGCTGTAATGCTATGATATTGAAAAGCAAATGCCCAGTGAAAACAAGGAGACCCAGATTAGATTCACTGCCTGAGCCACTGCTCTGGAGAACCATAAACTGACTTTTAAATCATGAATGGTCAGGACAGGGAATATGGCTAATTTAATAAGTAACAATAAATATTCTTGATTCTAATGTCCATTTAATCATTACTCCTTTCTGTTGCATTAATTATTTAAGTAAAGTGGTACTTAAGATTTTCCTTTAATATGAGTCTTTGATTATTCCTACACAACTTTTACACAGCTGGATAAATATAGCACTAAAAACATACTACAATAATGGCCACTGTAGCAATTATAACTCAGAGTCTTCCTCAAAATGTGAAGTACTCTAAGAGGAAGACATGGGCTTCAACCTTCTATGAACCATTTCATGTGTAAGTCTTAGTAATTACATTTTCTTTCTTTTTGTCTTTAAGGGCTCATAGATTCAGTAGATTCTTTTTTAAAATTTTACTACATAGGCTGTAATATTCCCATGCTCATTAATCTGGGTAAGGAATTAATCCACATTGAAGTCCATTCATTTATCTAATTTCTGGATTCCCATTGTCTCCACTCATTTTTCAGAGCTTTAATTTAAATTTAATTTACAAACACTCAAATGTATATGTCTGTCTATTTTTTCTATTAATTTATTTTTAATTGATTTTAGAGAGAGAGGAAGGGAGAGGGAGAGAAACATCAATGTGAGAAAAACTGACCTACTGCACCCCAAAGGGGGATCCAGCCCTCAACCCTTCAGTGCACGGGACAATGCTCCAACCAACTGAGCCACACTGCTCAGGGCTACATCTGTCCATTTTTAAAGGTCAATTTATTCAATCAGTATTTCACTTCCAGTCATAGTTTCTAATTATGCAATAAACTTAAAATCAATAAAGAAATCATTACAATCTAGCCCAGCACTATGCCAAAGAGTATATTTTAGTGGGCAGCAAATGTAGCCTCAAAATGTAATTATCTTAGTTTTTCAAATTCCCTCTCATTCTTCCAGTTCTTTTTGTAGAAATTTCCAGATTATATCAAGTCTCTGATATTAAATTAAAAATTAGTGTTTATTGAGTTGCACAGAGTTAACTAATTTTTCCAAGTGCTTCCAAGCAAAAATGCATGTCTTCCCATTGTAGAAGATTACCAAATGTAAACTGCTGATGGACATTTGAAACCCATTTAGGACTGGAGGGCACATAATATTGAATTAAAGATTGAATATTAAATTTAGAACCTATCTAAATAAGAGTATCCTCAAATATTAATGTTTTTGAAGAACTCTACTATTATGGAAAAATATTAGAAAATTGTTTTAATAGACAATTTTCTTTTTTTTAATATATTTTATTGATTTTTTACAGAGAGGAAGAGAGAGGGATAAAGAGTTAGAAACATCAATGAGAGAGAAACATTGTTCAGCTGCCTCCTGCACACTCCCCACTGGGGATGTGCCTGCAACCAAGGTACATGCCCTTGACTGGAATCGAACCTGGGACCCTTGAGTCTTCAGGCTGATGCTCTATCCATTGAGCCAAAGCAGTCAGGGCTAATAGACAATTTTCAAGATAGCTGTTGGTATAATGCAAATTCAACCTAATTTTCTACCAATATGTGCGATCTTCTAGAATAACAGATGCCTAGGCATGAATTTTACATATGGAAAAGTCTTCAGTATAGGCAAAATTAAGTTATACTCAAAGAATTAAGGCACAAATGTGAGATCATCTTACAGAAATTTTCAACCATCAAGACTGAAGACAAGTAGTATCTCTCTGGCTAACCAATCACAACCAGGGAAGAGAGTAGTAAATACAAGTGTGTGTTCTGGAGTCTGAACACCTGAGTTCAAAGTATGAACCACCACTTGCCAGTTGTTGAAACTTAGGAAGATAATAAATTTTCCCCTGCAGCAATTTCATCTGTGAAAAAGGATAATAATTATCTCTATTTCATAGGATTAGTGTCGGGATTAAATAGGATAATAAATGTGCAGCCAACTCCTACAATAGTTTCTAGCACATAATAAAATTTCAAAATAAATGCTAGATATTTATAAAAATTATTATATAATTTTCTTTTACTTAAAACATTTCATTCTGATGTATTCTGACTACTTAGATACATTGCTGGTCTATACACAATTATCAGAATTCATACTTCTGGAGATATTAACCTGTAATACATTATGCCTTTTTACATTTCAAAGGGGTGAATATCTATACTAATAAAAGGGTAATATGTTAATTAGACTGGACATCTTCCAGACATCCATCCGGACATCCTTCCGGACAAAACCATGGTTGCGGGTCTGAGGCAGAGGCAGTTAGGGGCAACCAAGCCAGCAGGCAGAGTGGTTAGGAGCAACCAGGCAGACAGGCAGGTGAGTGGTTAGGAGCCAGCAGTCCCAGATTGTGAGAGGGATGTCCTGGATTGGAGAGGTTACAGGCTGGGCTAAGGGAGCTCCCCACTCCCTCATGCACAAATTTTCTGCTCTGAGCCTTTAGTCAGAAATAAAAAGAAATAAAGAATTTTCCCATCCTCCATCTCCACCTCTATTTCTCAGATGTAAACAAAACAATAAGAATTTGGGGTGCAGTCTTCCAAATATTTTTCTGTGCTCTTCATTATCTTTAAATATCTTTTCTAGGCCATGGTTTGCTCTGCAAATAAGAAGCAACTAAGGGGAATGTTAAATTATATGTGTTGGGCATCATTTATATTATCATGGCTTGTCTTTTTCTTTTTTAAAGATGTTTTATAATTTATTTTTTTAATGTATTGATTTTTAGAAAGAGAGAAGGAAGAGAAAGAGAGAAAAATCGATTCTTTGTTCCACTTACGTATACCTTAATTGGTTGACTTTTGTATGTGCCCTGACCAGGGATGGCACATCAGGACAATGCGCTAACCAACTGAGCTACTCAGCCAAGGCCATGTCTTGATTTCTTCTAATCTTTAGTCATTTTCTAAATCTTGTCACAGTAACATACATAAAGTAGTCTAATTGATTACAAGAAGAGGTTGACAAGAATGGGCATGGGGGAAAGGATAGGAAAAAGTAAGACCACATTGCTTTTTATAATATATACTAGAGGCCCGGTGCACAAAAATTTGTGCACTTGAGGGGTCCCTCAGCCCAGCCTGTGCCCTCTTGTAGTCTGGGACCACTCGAGGGATGTCCACCTGCTGGCTTAGGCCTGCTCCCCACGGTTATCAGGCCTAAGCTGGCAGTCAAACATCCCTCTGGCAGCCTGGGAGCCCTCAGGGGATATTCACTTGCTAGCAAGGAGCAGGCCTAAGCTGCAGTCAGACATCCCTAGTGCTGCTGAGGAGGAGGAAGAGGCTCCCACCACTACTGCTGTACTGGCAGCTGTCAGCTTGCCTTGTGGCTAAGCAGAGCTCCCGATGTGGGAGTGCACTGACCACCAGGGGACAGCTCCTGCATTGAATGTCTGTCCCCAGTGGTCAGTGTGTGTCATAGTAACCAGTTATTCCCAGTGGTTCTGCTGTTAGGGTCAATTTGCATATTACCCTTTTATTATATAGGATAGAGGCCTGGTACATGGGTGGGAGCCAGCTGGTTTGCCCTGAAGAGTGCCCTGAATCAGGGTGAGGGTCCTACTGGGGTGGTTGGCCAGCCAGGGTGAGGGGCTGAGGGCTGTTTTCAGACTGGCCATACTCCCTTCATGGTGGGGGTCCCCACTGGGGTGCCTGGCCAGCCTGGGTGAGGGGTTGATGGCTGTTTGCAGGCTGGCCAAACCCCCAGCAGAGACTCTCACCCCATGAGGGTGTGGCCATCCTGGGTGAGGGGCTGATGGCTGTTTTCAGGCTGGCTAAGCACCCCAGCAGAGACCCTCACCCCATAAGGGTGTGGCCATCTTGGGTGAGAGGCTGATGGCTGTTTGTAGGCTGGCCACGGCTCCCAGTGATCCAAGCTCCAGCGAGGCTGGCTGGAAGTAGGTATCTGGGATTTATTTATCTTCTATAATTGAAACTTTGTTGCCTTCAGCAGAGGCCACTGCCCACTAGAGCAGGTAGGAAGGTTGGCTTCTTCTTCCATAGCCAGGGCAACCAAGCCTCCTGCTTGCTCCAGCTCTGTGGCTGCCAGCTGCCATCTTGGTGAGTTAATTTGCATATAGTCATTCTGATTTGCT
>PVJC01054885.1:0-10371 GCA_004026665.1 Murina feae | reverse complement strand
TCATATCTGATACTCCTGTTATTCTCTCCGTTGGTTACCATTGTAGCATTTACCATACTTATGTATGGTAGTTGTGTAAGGCAATTGCTATTTATTTATTTAATAATTATCTGTCTTCCCTTCTACAGTGAAGCTACACAAGGCTCTTTTTCTTGACCAAAGTATCCCCAGCAACTAGTATAGTACCTGATTATTAGATGCTCAATAAATATTTGTTGAGCCCTAACTGGTTTGGCTCAGTGGATAGAGCATCGGCCTGCGGACTGAAGGGTCCCAGGTTCGGTTCCGGTCAAGGGCATGTACCTTGGTTGCGGGCACATCCCCAGTGGGGAGTGTGCAGGAGGTAGCTAATCGATGTTTCTCTCTCATTGATGTTTCTAACTCTCTATCCCTCTCCCTTCCTCTCTGTAAAAAATCAATAAAATATATTAAAAAATATTAGTTGAACAAGTGAATGAAAGAATAAACAAATGAAAGCTAAATCAAATATTCTTGGGTAGTGAAGCTATAATGAGAGAGCTTTGCAGTGGGTATGAACTTTTTTTTTTTTAAGTTGGGGGTTGATGTTTGAAGTATGGGGCTTGAAAATCATTCTGTCTTGGTTTCCTAAGAATAGAGAGTTCTGGATGCCAGGCAAAATTTCAGAAAATTTCCCATTTGTAATGGGCTTTGGAGATACTCTTTTGAGACAGTCGTGAAATATAGCATGTTCCAAAAGGGGAAATGATAGCTGTGTCTTTTTTAGATACAAGTGGGAAGGTTTCATTGACTATCCCTAATAAAAATCAGTCGCCTAAAATTAAATTAAGTTGATGAAACAAACTGTTCAATACAACTCGCCTATTAGCAAAAGCACCTAATCTACCACTGGGATCCCTGTTGCTAAGTTGCCTCAAGAAACAAATTGATTAATGGATTTTCTTTTTCCTAAACTCCCTACAGTTAGCAGGTCAAGTAGCTACGATTTCATTAGGGCCACTCTCGTCAGCGATAGCTGTGCTTGTTTGGTTCCAAACACCCAGTTTATAGATTGGCCTAAGCCCCAGTGGCATGGGTTGTGTGTGACAGGATTTGAAGCCTGTGCATGGTTTTAAACTATCTTTCAGGAATTTGGGGTCAGGCAGAGGAGCAGGAAGCTCTACCGAGAAGCAAACACATTCCCATTTCATTCAGCGCAATGAGGCACAAGGCCAACATACTCTCCTTTGACACGACACTCTCAGAGCCCCAATAATATTAAAATTGTTTGTGAACGTCAGTAAGAGCTTTGTAGATGGAGAATTGGGAATCAGCAAAACACAATTATACACCAGCAGAGGATTTGGAAGCAACGAAGGAGAGATAGTGAGACCCAGAAGTTGAAATGTGATGTGCAAAAGTTTATTTTTGATGGTTGAGACCTTTGTTCTTTAATTTGGTCGTGTCTTCAACTGTCAACATAATTCTGGTATCAGCAGGACTTTAAGAGGTTATACTATTAGGACAGCAAAACTAAACATACAATAGGATAGGGCAAAAGTAGGTTCACAGTTCTAAGTATACAAAACACAGAGTTTATTCTTATATTTATTAATTTTTGCATTATTTTCTATATGAACAATTATAAGCCTACTTTTACTCCACTCTGTATATATCCATATATCAATATCAATGGTTCCCAACCTTTTTTTGGCCATACCCCAGCAAAGCATCTCTGAAATCCTGATGCCCTGCCCACTCTGTGACATATAATTCTTATTATTTAAAAAGTGACCTGCCCTGGCTGGTTTTGCTCAGTGGATAGAGCGTCAGCCTGGGGACTCAAGGGTCCCAGGTTCGATTCTGGTCAAGGGCATGTACCTTGGTTGTGGGCACATTCCCAGTGGGGAATGTGCAGGAGGCAGCTGGTCGATGTTTCTCTCTCATTGATGTTTGTAACTCTCTCTCTCTCTCCCTTCCTCTCTGTGAAAAATCAATAAAATATATTTTAAAAATAGTGACCTCCTATTCACATTGAGGAAGCCTAAAAGGCCATTAACTTGGTCTAAACAAGCTTCCAAAGGACATGGCATCCATGAAAGAGAAAAATAAAAGAACAAAAGGACAGTTGAAGTACTGAGGGAGAAATCACTAAGAAATTGTTTAAAAAAATAATATGACGTGATATAGAAACATAGCAAATAAAGATTCAAAACATGTAATAGAGAACTGAAATGCATCAGTTACATTACATATTTATATACTGAGTATGAGGCTCCTAGAACCATAAGAAATGCAAAAAAAAATGCAGCATTAATAGCTCATTCTTGAATCGTCCCATTTAAAAATCAAATTGCCCCCATGTTGGGAACCACTGGTCTATATTGAGTTCTATATGTTTATATCTAAGTTTGTACCTATGTCTATTTCTAAATATGTCATATTTAATTGTGGCTCATATTGTAAACCAATCCAGTAGGTGTGTATAAAATGCACTTATTTTATATATAGTGGTGAAGGGATTGGAACTGGAGGGATACCTAGAAGACCAGTGTTGGAGAGAAGGACCAGGGAAGGAAGGGTTGCTGAAGAACTCCAGGCTCCAACAGCCAAGGATACCCAACATAGATGACTTCAGGACCCAGATGAACTTTAATTGATAAGATCAACCAAGATAAAAAACAGTTTCCGAAATTACAGTTTTCCTCTGAATTTCCAGGTCTAGTTGAATGTCAACAACTAAAAGTTAATTTCCAAGGAACTTTTCTTTAAAGGATAGTTTCAAGTAGGTTTTTAAGAAAGCCGGAACAGACCTTAGAAATTCCATTCTAAAGTTTTAAGTAAACTCTTAGAATACTCATTAGGTTTAGATTCATAGAGAGGTTGCGATAGTTACAAGCACTCCTGATAGTCTGCACTAAGCTTCCTGTATACTTAACACATTTCTATAGCACATTTGTCACAGTGACTCAACCAATATCGATACAAAATCCTCTCATTTTGCCGACGAGGAAACGAGTCCCCGGGGGTTAAGCAATTTGCCTCCAGACCATGGCAAGGGGAGAACCAGGACCCCAAATTCAATTCCTCAACTGTCAGCCAAGGGCTCTTCCTAGTAAACTGTGTTTCTTGTGAGTTCATAATTTTCCCTGTTATTGCTGATGAATCAGATCTGTTTCAGAAATTCAGGGGTGAAATAGATAAAAGCAGAGCCCTTCTGGATGAAGTATATCCACCCCCCTCGCACCTCATCCCTCATGGACACCGGAGGCATCTTTGAGGGCTCAGAGGAGGCTAGTTTGGCAATAGCTCTACAGTTTGATGGCGCCTTGTTGTAAGTTAACCATCTGGCACCATCTGCCTGGGGAGGCTTGAGGTGGGACTGTGACTGAATCAGGAGCCAGCATGAGAAGGGAGGTGCATCCCGTACACAGGGCACAGGTGGGACAAGCTATTTGCAAAGAAGCCTTTTCTTAACCCACTGAGAATACACTGATTAAAGAAAGGAAGAACGAAGTAAGCATATTTGAGTTCATACAAATCTCCTAATTGCATCTGTAATAGTGTGTGTTCTGGGGATAAAGGGAAAATTGGCTGGAAGGAGACATTTGGGTCTTCTAATATATCCCCTTTCTCTGCTTTCTCCACCTACAGGAAAAATTACTTCTTCCCCTTCCTTAACTTTTCCTTTTAACAGTATAGGCTAGAGGAATAGAGAGTGAATAAGAGACAAAATAAAAAAATAAAATACACAAAAAAGAAAAGAAAGAATGAAAAGGAGACAGAATGACTTAAGGGCCTTATGTTGCAGCCCAGAATCAGGGAGCTCTGGCTCTAATGCCTGGCATTGCTGTATACTAACTGTGTGATCTTAAGGGAACTATGCAGGTTCTCTGTGACTCAGTTTCCTCATCTGCAAAATGACAGGAATAATGACCACGGCAGGCACTCCAGTATGTTGCTATGGGAATTGAATGAGATACTACATTGGAAATAGTTTTGCCCCAGGCCTGGGACATGGTTAGGACTTGATAGTCATTGGTCATTATTATTTTCACTAGCACCACACTGTTTATATTATTATCAGGAATAAATGCACGAGAGTGCATAGGCAACTTTTCTAGAGGCAAACCTGTGAACCTTTTGCTTTAATAGTCTTCCTTAAAATGGGTACCTTTTCCATAGTGCTTGCTTTCTTCTTGGAATCTTGTTGATGATTTCATCATCATCATCATCATCATCATCATCATCATCATCATACATTTTCTCATGCATACAGCATGGTTAAGTTGCCAAAGTTGATTAACTAACTTTAGTTTAGGGAGTTATTTAAGCAGTCTCATGCTCTACTGCCTGAACGATTCGGGCTGTAGGATTTTTAAAAAAGAGAAATATTTGACTTTTAGACATTTTCGCAAATCAGTCATTTACTCAACAATTATTTATTGAGTGGCTACTATGTGCCAGCACTGTTCTAGGCACTTGGGACACACAAAAACAGAAATCCATGCCGTGAGGCCTAGATGAACATGAGATAACGTAATAGGAAATTGTATTGATGTGTCTCCTGTGTGAGAAGGTAGTAAGTGCTGTGCAAAGAGAAACAAGGGAGGGCAGAGTGACGAGGGCTGGGTGTCCAGAGGCTGGTTTCAATCACCAGTGACTCTCCTGAGAGCCCTCTGAGGTTGGCAGGGCAGGTCGGAGGGTCTGGGGAGAGAGATGAGGTGCTAAAAGGACCCGTCTTTCAGCTGCTCTGCCCTGATCCTCTGTTCCGTTGCTTTCCAGTGGGTCAGCTTTCCCTGTCTGAGCAGCCTGCGTCGCACCCCAGCTTCATTCCTGCTGCTACCCAGCCCAGCAGATCCATTTTTATTTATTTTTGACGGGTTAGAACGAGGCCCATCCAATTACCCCTCCCCATAACCCAGCCAGAGGCCGATGAGAAGTGACATTCTTGAGCCTGAGCAATTTCTCTCCTCCCTGTGGTTTTCTGGGATCACAGGCAAACGAGGAAACCCCAACTGGATGCTAGGGAGCCCCTCTTGTGGGAACTCCAGCTCTCATCCCCAGGTGAGCTGCCAGAACACTCAAGCGCAAGGTAGCATTATCATTAATCTCCCCACCAGGGCTCCTATTAATGTGTCACTGAAACAACCTATTTTCTTATACCAGTTCCCTCCCCTTTGATATACTGGACATGTGTCAAAAACATCAGAGGCCGTCCATATCTTATGTTATATTAGGGAGAGTCATGTAGAAATGTCCCTTCATTATCAGGACACTCATGTCAAAAAGAATCGACTTATTGTCAGCGTTTCTAACCTAACAATGTTAATGGAGCCTTTAGACATCCTCTCTCCTCATTTGTTTCTTAGATGCCTATCAAGGAGACAGTTGCAAGAGGGTTCCCGAGCTCTGGGGAGCTCCGTGTGTGTGTATTAAATGACAGCACTCTGGGCTGCTTATTGTGAAGGATGCAGGGTAGGTGGGAGGATTGAGATGGTGGGGAGCGTGCTGCTTTCTGGCAGGGTGCCAGGGTGCTGAGAGACCCTGAGCAGGACTTCAGGCCCCTAAGCTAGCTATTGTTTGTCCCCTCTCCTGTCCCCCCTTCCAAAAATTTCTAGCGCTGCATAAGGGATATATTTACCGAGTGAAGGTATCCTTTAAGACAATTCCCAGCAGTGTTTAAGATCTGTCACTCCCTTAATTCATACATGTAGTTTTTTTAAAAAAATTATTATTTCTTGAGGTACAGGGGGAAACAGCGGAAGAAACCATTGGCTGGGGAATTTTCTAGGGCCTTCGGAAAGTACCCGAAGCTGGGCAGGCGGGCTTTCAGGTCAGAGCCAGCAGCTCCCTGCCAACCTGCCGCCAGCCATCCAGCGCTGATCATAGTCACGGGGTGACAGGTTGATATTAGTGAATAAAGCAATAAGCCATTTCTCTGGTGGAAGTTACACAAATGCCTTGTCCTAACAGCAGGAAACTATGGAAATTTTTCTAGGAAATGCCCATGGGCCCTTACAATAAATCTCTTTCATGAATGGGTAATTCATCCTTCTTTCTTTTAAAACACAGTGAATGCACTTCTCAGGACTGCAGTTCCGACCAGCCTCACTCCTAGATGGTGGGACTCTGTCTAGGCAGCATGGATCAAACAGGTACTGTCAATTGTGGGCAGTCCTTTCAGAGCCTCAGAGGGTATTTGACATTTGAGAGGATGCTTAGCACCCAAGCATCCCTCCTCTGTGGGGGACCCCTCCTGTGAAACTCCTGCAGGAAGGTCAGGCTCTGCCCCCCAAGTGGAAACTGGTAGAATCTAGCTTCCCCTCTCACCAACCCCTGGCAGCTAGAATGGGCTAATGATCTAGGCTTGGCCAATCAGAGGTACCTGCCTAGGCCTTTGGTTGTGAGCCAGGGATCTATATTTGGGAGAGGGGGGCGGGTTATCCAAGGTGGTGGCACCTTGTGGCTGCAACTCTCCACGGGGATGGCCCTAGTATCTAGCAGGGCTGTGTTCTCCTTGGCGTTCCTTTGGCACGTGGATCCCTTAGATACGGCTGGTAGTTTGAGTCACCAGATAACCTTGTAAAAGTACCTTTCAGCTTAACTTAACCAGAGTTGGTTTCTAACCATTAGAACTACTTTATCTTATTTGAGTCCCACTTCAGCATTGAGAGGATGGGACACCAAATGTCACTTTGTACATTTTATCAAGGAGAAGGCAGAGACTCAGCCACATGAGGAGCTCACTCATGTTTTCCTAGGGAGGGGCCAAGCTGAGAGCTGAAGTGAGCCTGTAAGACCCATGAAGGCAGGGTCCGAGGCTTATCCAATGTAGTCAGTATAGTAGGCCCAGACTCTCAGAACTACTTGCACTCCTCGTGTATTATCCCTGTTTGGTGGGAGAGAGACTGTGACCCACAGTATATTCAGGTGTTTCTGAAGCAGAAATGTTTGCTGTTTTTCATAACAGTCTCTGTGGAAAGCTGGAGTGCAGCCATGACCATGTCTTTCCAAACCATCCCAATATTCAGCACTCTGGTAGGGGAGCGTGTATGGAAGGACTTTGTGGGAAATGGAGGCTTAGGCAGGGAGGGTGGAATGCCATTAATTTCATTACTTAGTTCGTTTTGAGCAAACATGCATAGAACGGTTACTCTGTGCCAGTGCCTGACATGTATTCCATCTCAACAATATTTAAGGCTCTGATATAGGTGCTATTATTGCCCTTAGTTTACCAATGAGGAACTTGAGACTTAGAGATGCTAAGTTCCCAGGTTCACAGCTGGTAAGCCACAGCACCACGTACGCCTGACATCACACCCAAATTTTAACCCATATATTATACCAATGGGGCTTGTTGACATTTGAGTCTGGGGTTTGTTGATGATGGTTGACTGATTTTGAGCACATTTCATTTTTTTAAAAATTGGATAGGATTGTTTATGTAAGCCCAAGATCATTGTTTGGAGAGAAATGTTCCCTCCTCCACCATTTTTATTTTTCTGTGGGAGAAAACTGAAATTTGGAATACTTGGCAAAGAGAGTGTTAATGTGCTAACATCAAATGAATTCCATGGATTTTCTATTCATTAAGGCCCATTTCCCTGCACATAACTCACCTCAGCTTGGTTATACTACTCCAGGGTCTGCTAGTAAAACGGGGGGGAAATGGGAAAGCCAGCCAGAAAGAGGTGTTTTTGGCTGCAAAAATCAACTTACACCTACCAACAAAGAAAAACAGAGTCTTTGCCAAACAGTAAATATCAAGTTCATTGCCTAAGCCCCAGAAGAAAACGTATTAAGCAATTTATGATACTTTTTGGGTCTATGGTCACCTGATACTATTTGGCTGTGAATTTTGGGAATGACAATTCAGCAACTGGGAAGTGAATCAAAGCAATAATTGTGGTCATTTCACAGCTCAGCTAAAGCATGGGAGATGACATCCTCCTTGTATTAGATAATGAAATGTACGTTTATTCCTGCATTCATTCACTGAATTAATTCACTATGTGCCTACTATATACTGGGCAGTCTTTTAACACAAGGGGTAAAGCCGTCACCTAGACTTACAATATCCCTCTTTTACAGAGCTTACGGTCTAGCCAGGAAAGATACAGTTAAAAAGATAAGCAAATGAATCCTTCAGAGAGTAAGTGACTTGAAGTAAAGGAGTCAACTGCCATGAGAGAGGGCGACAGGTGGAGAGTAATTGACATCGGATGGTCTGGAAGTCTCCCTGTGGCCTGAATGTTAAGAAAAAGTCAGTGATTCAAAGATCTGGACAGAAGGGTCAGCAAGCGGAGGACCCCCTGGAAATGAAACTTGATGTTTTGGAAAACCTGAAAGAACTGTGGGCCACAACTTAGTGAGAGGAGGGTGAGAATGAAGGGTGGAGGTCAGAGGTCAACAGAGCAGATCATATAGAGCCTTCGGTCACGCTCAAGAGTCTTATCTTAGGAGCAATGGATGAAAGGCACTTGGGAGTATTGGAGTGAGTCATTGCTTTTTTCTGATTGACACAGTTAAAAAGTACAGGAGTTGAGATGAAAACACACAATTTAGTTCCAAAGTTGGCACTTTTTAACTAGAACATCATTTTTCTTTTGTACATTTGAAGTGTTCAATAAGTGTTTGTTGAATAAAGAACTGAATGAAGGTGTGAATGAATGAACACATGACTCCGGAAATCTGGAGTAAAATTCCAGAGGCCTGACTTCAGCACCAATTGTAGCCTGACACCTTCACGTCATTTTATCCTCGAAGCCCGCCAGTCCCTTTGGGTGGACACAGGGGAGTGAGACAGACAAGCGCTAAGCACAGTGTGGCTCCAAGCTGGCATGGCTTCCAGGACCACATCTGAATTCCGCTCTTGGGTTTTGAAACCTCAAAACAAAAATGAGCGACGCAGAGAGTTTATTCCTTAGGTCCTAAGGGAGTTTGGGGCCTCTGGGACATGAATCAATAAAAGGAAAGACCATTGAATGGCACCTACATGGCACTTCCAGACCCAGCAAACAGAAGACTGCAGGGCTCTCTCTGCCTATCATGTTAGGTACGGCACATGGTGGGGTTTAGGAGATAACGATCAGCAGTCATTTCCTTCTTGAGATAGATTCATTATGAGCAGCCGTGAATGCCTGCTGGAAAAACCAGAGTTAATTTTCCCCTTTCCTAATGTAGTTATATAAAAGTCTCGCTGCATTAATACTTCTGCAATTGCGCTGTAACTGAAGCTGCGGAGAACTGCTCACGGGGGATCCTGAGCCTCGCAAACAAGTCTCCCTAAGTCTGCATGGAAAATGCAGACGTGCTCCTCTGCTGCTAGTTAAGCTAGCTGGGACGTTAATGCATGCCTCCTGCGATATTTCAGGCCCAGGCCCCCAGCCCAGGCCCCCAGCCCCGCCCCCACCGCTGCCACCAGGGTCCTGTGTGCCTCCTAAACACTTGGCTGCGGCACTTGGGCCGTTTTATTGAGGCAGCTTTACTAGAAGGCTCCAATTACAGGGTATGGCAAGTTAGATTCAGTGCCCCGGTTAACAGTGCTATGGAGAACACTGAGGTTCCTTCAGCCCTTCCTGATGTGAGAGAAAAGAACAGTGGGAATGGCAAACAGCCCCCGAGAAGGCTGCTGCCTCTGGACACAAACACTCCGCCAGGTTTTAAAAAAGATCTTTATATTTTTATTCGTGTATAAGGAGCAACACATCACAGTTGAAGGAAAAGAGTCAACTAATAGGAAGTAGAAAGAGTAAAAAGTAAACCCTCTCTCCTCCAACCCTTAAAATCCCACATACTTCCCCGAGGTGAGCACTGTTTTCAGTTTGTCGTATAGCCTTCCAGATCTTTCCTTATTGCATTTGCAAACAAAGTTCTATTATACTTAAAGAAATTTCTGTTCATGTTTTTCTGAAACTTTATTTTTTACTTCAACAATACCTCACGGGCATCCTCCACATTAACACATACAAATCGACTTCAGTCTTTTTAACGGGCGCACTGCAATTTGTAGTATGTCTATATCTCAGCTCTCTTAACCAGTTCCTGTTGTTGACACATGTTTAGATGGCTCTGAAATGTGACTATTACAAAAAATGCTGTAACGGATATCTCTGAAGTTTCTGTGAGCGCACTGTGCATACATGAAAGTGTTTCTACAGGGTAAATACCAGAGGGTGGCTCAGAGTATTAAATGAAAATATTAGTTCTAGAATGTTCAATTTCAGGTTTCCCCTAGAACCCAGACAAATAATCTAAGTTTGTTTTTTCAAAATACAATTAGAAACCAAAATAATGCTGTAATCAGATGACAGATCCAGTATTCATCCTCTTATTACTCTGCCTCATGCAGCCCGTTCAACCGCCAGCCCCACAGGTATCCACTGTTATTCGTTTCTTAGGTTTTCTTCC
>PVJC01054884.1:0-10352 GCA_004026665.1 Murina feae | reverse complement strand
TGGACTGACAGAACATATCCATAAATGTCAGAATGAACTAAAAATAAATAAGCCAGAAGATACTTATCTCTGGTTATCATATGTGTAAAAAAAAGCATCAATTTTGTAAAAATAGTCATGAAAATAAAACAGAGGCAGTGGGAGAAAGACGAACTAGTGTGCTCATTAAAGAATTAAAATCCAGCACACATAAAAAAAAGCCTTCTTTTTGAAAGATGCTAATTAAATAGTCTCTCACTTTTAACCTAATTTTGTTTGCCTCTGGAGAGAGGAAGCTATGAAAGGAAAAACCTCAGGCCTGGAATGTAGAGATTTTCCAGCTGAGATGATGCACCAGTGTGTCCAGCAACTGGTGTAATGGGATAGATCTGAAGGTCAGCGCGAGAGGCGGCACAAATATAATAAAAGCAAGTGAATGGGTTCATCACTCTCACACATGGTGAAGAGATGGTTTTCTCCACTCCTGCTATGTCTCTATTTCGATTATGAACTTGGGGATGGGGAATACCGCTGATGAATGGGAAGGGAAATATGCACACCGCCACATTTGACCTAGGAGATTTCTAGAAACTTACACAAGCATTTTGATATTTTCTTTTCTTTGTTTTATTGCTGCTGCTGCTGCTGCTGCTGCTGTTAATCCTCACTCGAGGATATTTTTTTCCATTGATTTTTAAAGAGACACAGAAAGAGATAAACATAGATGTGAGTGTCACATCCATTGGTTGCCTCCTGCAAACTCCTTGACCAGGGCCAGGGATCGAGCCTGCAACCGAGGGACATGCCCTTGACAAGAATGGAACCTGGAATCCTTCAGTCTACAGACCAACACTCTATCCACTGAGCCAAACCAGCTAGGGTTTGATACCATTTACAATTGAATAAGTAATAAACAATGTTATCAGGCATGTCAGTACAATGGAACATTTTGTCTTCTTTGGCCTTTTATCACACAAGAGAAAAAATGTCAAAGAAAAAAAGTAGGTCCAAACATAAATGCAAAATAAATCTTACATTTCTCACCCCTTTTATGTACCTACCTATCAAAATGGGCCATTGCTTATAATCAGGTTTCAATGTTAACTTAGAAGTATGGAAATAATTGTTAAAAGTATGAGTATATACATAGATATATATTCTCTATATAGCTATGTATCTATCTTTTTATAATAACTATCTGAATAATATTTGGCTATCAGTTCACTTTTCATTTAGCCTTTATTTAAGTAGAATCATTGAATTGCATTATATGTCATTTGGGTACTTTTTATTGAAGTATAATTTCTATATCTTAAAAAGCATAGATTTTAATACTTCAGCTCCACAACTTTTGGTAAATACATAAACCCACATAACCACTACCCCAATCAAGCTATATAACATATCATTATATCAGATATTTTTCCTACTTCAACTTTTCAACAAATATTTTTTACTTATTCATGAATTGTGTGTAGCAAGCAGTAAGGAGTTTTTTAATTGATAAATATTGATAATTATCACATGAACTGACCATCAGCAACTGTTTTTCTTACATAGTACTTTTTTTCCCCAGAGACACTTAATTGGTAATAAGGTCTAAATTCTAGTCCCTATTTGTATCACCCATTCATTTTGAAAATTAGTACCCGTTTCTTTATCAGGATAGACTTCATCCTGTCTGTCCAATTAAAGAGTATTGCTAGATGATCTCTGAATCTATTTCAACTCATAAACTCTATGTTTTCTAGTTCATGGTTGTTTAACAATTGAATATCAATTTAATAAGGAACTACCTCTAAATTACTAGCAGATTCGTTCACCTTGAGTCATGTTTAACTCAATTGTTAGCAAAATGTTATGCTTTCTTTTCTTCCTGAGGTTAACTTTTCAGAATGTATTTCTCTAAAGGGAGTGGAAGATATGGTTTGTATCTGGTAATAACTCCTACACATATTTCTCATCATTTTATTGCAGTTTGTTTAGATTTTGCTAAACGAGACTTTGATCAAAATGAAATGTACTTCATTTATTTCTGTCATTCAAAATTATCAATGTTATTTAAAGAGGATTTCAGTTATCACCTTTTCTATAAAAATTTTTATAACCATCAAGTCTGGAGAGAGTAAATCACTTTTAACTTTTTGAAATTTTATATTTTGTGTCATTCTCTCCTCATTTTATTCATTCATTCATTCATTCATTCATTCATTCATTCATTATTGCATATATCAAGCTTGAGATAAATGAGGCACACAATAATGAACAAAAAAGTCTCAACCCCTATGAGCCATTTCATTATGCTAATCATGAAACAATTATATTCCATTATAACCTAGTTAGTACTCTGACAAAATATTACCGATGCATTGATAACATATGCTTCATAACAAGGGGATCTAGTTTACTTTTGGATGGATGGGGGAGATCTTATGAAAATGTGATGTTGGAACTGAGGTCTGAAAATAAGATTTAACCATCTAAAGATGTGGGTATATTTATTTATATGTGTGTATGTGTATTTTGTGTGTGTCAGGGGGAGTGAAGGTGGAGGAGACATCCAACAATGAATTGATTTCCTGGCATAGTAACCTGTGTTAGAAAGCAACACAACACAGTTTAAAAACCTATAGTATTTTTGCAAAGCAAGGTGACATAATTGTTAGAGAAGTCCAAACTAGGTAGGCAAGTACAAGCTCTTTTACTATATTACAGACCCATTTTAAGGTTTTGATTTTTACCCTAGAAACTATTCATAGGGTTTTAAACAGATCAAACAACTAAGTTTAGAAGATAGTTCTGGACTGATGTGCACATTAGGAAAGCATTGGCTGATAGATGGGAAATGAAGTTGTATGTGTTGATGAGATAGATGCTTGTGGAGAGTGTTAGCAGTGAGAAGAGATGCAAATTCTGAGACTTTGGAATCTCCTAAAATAACCTTTTGTGAGTTTAAATGATCATAGATATTTACAGCAATATCTCATTATCTTCTCTTAAATTTTAAGATCACGAGACAGAATTAAAATAATAAAAAGTACAATGCTTTAAGTGTAAGCAGTTTGGGGTTCAAATGAAGGCATTATTCATGGGCAACTTGCTTAATTCCTATGATGATCTGTTTTTTTCTTCCTTAAAAAGAAAATAATAATAATTCTACTATGGGAGTCTTAAGAATCAAATGATTTTTTTAAAAAGAGAATGAAGAGTATATAGCCATGCACATCATACCTACTAATACTTAGTAGTTTCTTTTGTTTCCAAATTTTCTAAAACACACTGCATGGGTTTTTAAGGTGAACATTTTATAAATTGTGTTAAATAAATGAGACCCATCATTAATTAAGAGAAGACAGAATCATGAATAAAAACCAAGTAAATACAAAAAGAGTTTAAAATTTATAAAATTAGTGTCTAGATTCAATAATTTCATTTTAATGTGCTCTTTATTAACACATCCATAGTTAATTGTATTGATTTAGGTTTATATATCAACACTGATATCCCAAGGCCTTGACCTCTTCCTTTGTTTTTGTTGAGTTAGGAACTGTTAAAGGCCTAAGACTTTACTCTGTTTTCAAACTAGTACTAGTAGGTAAGCCTGCTGCAGATTCATGGACACATACTGACAGAAGAACACAGAATCCTGGTTAGAGACACAATTTATTACAGCAACAAGCAGCATCCTGAGCTGTTGCATCTGCTCCTCCTACACACATTCCCAGAGGGCAATTTGAGGTTCCACCACAGGAGAGAAAGCTTACATTAGATGTTGGGAAGCTCTTATATTTGTCGTTACATCTGCCCATTGCCTTCTTCAAAGAAATAGGTTACCCCTTTCCTTTGAATGTAACAAAAAGTTTCCACGGTGAAGAAGGTACATTACTTTCTAGGATATCCTGGGATCTCTGTTTTTAGAGAGACACTAGCTTCCAAAGCATGGTTATTATTCAACCATGCCTTTGCTCTAAATGTCCACACCAGGCAAAAATAGGAGAAATCCACATAGAGTTGTCACCCAAAAGTTCTTCGGTCAGAGTGGCCCCAGATACCAATCCTCTCTTTTTGTGATTGGAAAGTTGTGGATCATGTGAGCATTCACTATCTTTTGGATATTCTTAATATTAGTCTATCTCTGAATGCTAACTTCATGTAGACATATTTATTCCTAAATCAATTATTAGTATTTTGCCAACTGTTTTAATTTTATATATGTGTAATTTGCTCTCCTTTTTCAACTGCTACTTTTTATATATCATGATAATTAGAGTTATAATGATAGCTAATTCATTTGTATATGTATTATTGTAGATTTAATTGCTAATTAGATGTAATAGTAAAAGCCAATATAATATTCTTCATTGCTTTTACCCTATAAATGGATACTGGATGACTAAAGCTAAAAAACTATTTTAGTGACAAAATAAATTATTATGAAATGTCTCTGCAAAATTATAAGATAAATTAAAAAATAAAATTGACAATAACAACATAGTAAACTCAGGAGATAGTAAATATTTCCAGAGGTATAGTGGCTGAAGTAATACAATAGGCCCAGAAAACTCATTCTCTCTTTCTGTGTCAACTGAAAGAAATCAAATATAATTTTCAGGCCAAATATTACTTATTCTTGGGCTTTGTGACAAATTTCTGGGTGGTCTATAATATTTTGAATAAGGGAAGATGTGATTAGCTGCAGATATAAAATGTTTTACTTGGTCATTCACCTTTTTTCTTTCCAACCTATGTAGCAGCACTTCAAGGGCTGTAGATAAAAGAGGTATGAAATAATGTAAGCCTCATTTCTCCTATACACTCCTAAAAGGAAATTTTCCAGAGGAGACATGCAGTTTTCATCAGACTGTGACATGACCAGACACAAAATTTTATTTTGTTGAACTACAGACATTGGGGTTGTCTGGGTTGTTTGTTTTACTCAATTTGCTTATCTAATCTAATAAAAGAGTAATATGCAAATTAACCCTCACTCTGTTATACCCACAAGCCACACCCACCAAACAATCAGGAGCAAATATGCAAATTAACTCAACTAAGATGGCATGGCCATGGAGCTGGAGTTGCCCCAGGGAATGGAGGAAGCCAGGGCCCTGTGGGCCCTGAGCTCTACTCAAGGCTACAAAGTTTCAATTATATAAGATAAACAAACCACAGATACCTGCCAGGCTAGGACCTTGGGTTGCCAGGGGCAACCCAGGTTTTGAGCGGGGGACCAAGGCAACAAAGTCTCAATTACAGAAGTTAAATAAATCCCAGATGCCTGCTTCCAGCCAGGCACCCCAGTAGAGACCCAAACTCTGAAGGAGCTGTGGGGAGCCTGAAATGGCCCTCTGCCCCTCACCCAGGCTGGCCACACCTGGGGGGCTTGGCAAGCCTGAAAACAGCCATCAGCCCCTCACTCAGGCTGGCCAGGCATGCCAGCAGGTGGACATCCCCTGAGGGTTCCCAGACCGCAAGAGGGAACAGGCTGGGCTGAGGGACCCCCTGAGTGCACAAATTTTTGTGCACTGGGCCTCTAGTTCTATATAATAAAAGAGAAATATGCAAATTAGCTATCCCTCCACTATGCTTAAGCCACGTCCACAAGCCATACCCACCAGCCAACAAAGATGGTGGTTAATTTGAATATTCAGGTGTCAAGCACCCAAAGAGGTGACGATGGCTATAGCCACAGGCTCCCAGGACTTTCACCAGCCCTGGGAGGCACACCACACCATGTCCATAGGCTCCTGGAACTTTCGCTGGTTGGGGAGACATGGCTACTTGCACCTAGTTATGCCTGTAGACTCCCAGGACTTTGCCAGTGGAGAGTAGGAGATTTGGAGGACTTGGAAGAGCAGGAGACCGCTGGACATAGAGCAGAAGGAGAGAGAGGATGGCCTGGAGGGCGTGGCTCCCTCTGTCACCCCAGCTTCCTCATCACAGCTATGGAAACTGACAGCAGGGAGGAGGAAGTCTCACTCCCACAGAATCAGCTAGAATCAACCATTGGTCTGACAGCTCTCACCAGCCTTATAGCCAAGACTTTCATTCACCTGCATCTCAGACCATGACAGTAGAGAGGTGGGACTATGTTTAAAGAACAACTGTTGATACAATTTAGCTCTGCAACCGAAAGATACCGCGTTATCAACAGAAAGTGTCTGCAGAGCAGCATGCATCTGATCTTGAAAGAAAGCAAGGCCTGTGACAGGATGTATCTGAACACCAGCTACTAGAAAAACATCACTCTGATGCTGGTAAACATCAGTGTTATCGACAGAAAATGTCTAAAGATCAACGTGCCTTTGAAGTTGAAAGAAGGTGGTAGCGATGACAGAATATGTCTAGAAAACAGGCATCAAGTACTGCCAATACTAGTAGGAACTGCCTTCTCAGAGAAAATGGAGTACATGAAGAAACAATTCTCAAACAGTTGTGATGGAATGACTGTTTGATGTGAATTTTGCCTATCACTAAATTTCTCTGTTGAAAAACAACCCAATGGGAAATTTACTTGATGTTGTAGCAAAGGGAAAGTCTGTCAAAATGATATACATTTTCCAGGTTACCCAGCATATTTAAAAAGATTAATGACAAAAAAAGATTCTGACAGTAAAAATTTCATGGAAAATATTCATTTCATAAATAGTTATTTCGCTTTTGCTTCCATGGGTGCAAATATAGCATCACCATCCAGATATGGGCTATACTGTTTTAAAATACATGGACAAGTTTATCACCATACTGGAACTTTACATTCTTTGGATGGTGTTTCTCAGAAGTTTGCTCACCTCTATATTTTGGATACAGATGAAACTAAAAGTAAAAGATTAGTAATACCAGAAAACCAGGGCTGTTCAGAAAGACTCATGATCAACATCAACAACCTCATGCATGAAATAAATGAATTAACAAAATCATATAAGATGTTACATGAGGTAGAAAAGGAAGCCCAATGTGAAGCAGCAGCAAAAAGTATTGCTCCCACAGAGGTAACAACGGCGATTAAATACGATAGTAACAGTGACCCAGGTAGATATATTTCTCCCTGTATAACTGAGGTTGCTGTGATATTCAGAAACGAAGACGGAGAACCTCCTTTTGAAAGGACTTGCTCATTTATTGTAAACCAGATTCCAATAATCCAAATGCCCCAAAATGAAACAAATCAATATCCTGTTTCCTACAGTAGGTGCAATGACATCTCTTGTTCTTCTTCCACATGATAAAAGGCTGGGGAATAGATATTGCATTAAGAGTCAGAGGCAATAGTGTACTCAACAATAATACTAGACAAAATGTAAGGACACAAGTCACACAAATGCAGTATTATGGATTTCATCTCTCTGTGCGGTACATGTTCAATCCTATTTTAAATTCAGGAAAATTAACTCAATAGTTTATCGTGGATTCATATTAAAAAGTGGAGGCCAATCAGATAAATTTCATCAAAGCAAAGCAATATAACTTGAGAGTTGAAAAATATAGTGGTTTGATGGATTATCTTACATTTAGATATGAAAATGAAAATGTGCCGATTGGTAAAATGATAATACTTCCATCATCTTTTGAGGGTAGACCCAGAAATATGCAGCAACGGTATCAGGATGCAATGGCAATTGTAATGAAGTATGGCAAGCCTGATTTATTTATAGCCATGACATGCAACCCCAAATGGGCAGATATTGCAAACAATTTACAACATTGGCAAAAAGTTGAAAACAGACCTGACTTGGTAACCAGAGTTTTTAATATTAAGCTGAATGCTCTTTTAAATATCTGTAAATTCCACTTATTTGGCAAAGTAATAGCAAAAATTTATGTCATTGAATTTCAGAAACTCAGACTGCCTCACACTCACATATTATTGATATTAGATAGTGAGTCCAAATTATGTTCCTCTAATTAATTCCCTTTCAATGTGCACAATTTTTGTGGACTGGGCTACTATACTAGGATAAGTAGGAATTCTGTAATACACATAGGGAAGAATGATCAAATGTAAGACATTGTGAAAGCAGTATTTTCAGGGTATAGGACATTTTATGTAATGGAACACATGGAAGTGAAGAAGAAAGAGAACTCAGATAACTTCCACTTCTGAAATATCAGCAGAATAACAGGTTCCGACAGAATTGGGGAATTTGTGAAGGAAGCTTATTTAAAAATATGTCATTTTCTGTCACATAACAAAAAGTAAGTTTTAGTCATGTTTCCCAATATCCAGCCAATTTCTACTTGTAAGAAGTTCACAAGTTTTAGAGATAACCAGAAATCCCAATCTTTGTTGGTGACAACAAATGTTCTATGTGCCTTGATTAATTTGTACAAGAATGACCAAATGATTTAATTCTGGCATTTATAGTTTTTAAAAAAATCTATATCCTATGCATTTAGGGGGTGGAGAATAAACTATATTTTCTATAAAGTAAAAACATAGTAATACATGCATATAACACACATTTCTATTTCTAAACTGTAAAGCACACCACAGAGAAGACAGATTGAAAGGGAATTTGGGGTAATACTTTCTTTTGTTGTTAAAGAGACTATGTTCTCAGACTGAGCAAGTCCAGGCTCAAAGTAAATAATTTGAGAGTAAAGTTTTCTGTCACCTATGAATTTGCTTAAGTACACTATATTAGCTAAGTATTTATTTTTCCATTCTGTCTCAGCTTCATATCAAATTTGTTCACTGTGTGAAATTAGGACAATTATTTGAAGTTTCTGAGCTTCAGTTTAACCATTTCTAACAGGAGTAATACCTGTTTTATAGGATAAAAACAAATACTGGAATTCTTTGCACTTAGAGAAAGGAAGTGAGTCCCTGGTAGGTTTGGTTCAGTTGGTTGGGCATCACCACAAGAACTGAAAGGTCATTGGATTGATTTCCAGTCGGCACATACGCAGGTTGCAGATTCAATCCCCAGTAGGGGTGTGTACAGAAGGCAACCTATTGATGTTTCTCTCTCACATCAATATCTCTCTCTCGTTCTAAACAACAACAACAACAAAAAACATTTTAAAAAAAGAAAAGAAAAAGGATGTCCATGTGTTTGTGTATTGTTGGTGCAAATTTTAAATGCACTATGTACATTGCTTAACCTTAATTAGTTAGTCCACCAATGTGATTAAAAAGGTAGAATCATGTATTCTCAGAGAGTCTATTCTGGTTCATAATGTTCAGGCTAGTTCTTTGTGTTATACATTTTTATCAATGTCACATTTATTATCATATAGGTATGTCAATTTATCTTTTGAAAAATTGTGACATTTAACTGTTTCTAGTCATGTTTCCCAATATCCGGCCAATTTCTACTTGTCGGAAGTTCACAAGTAAGTTATTGAGAGGAGTCTCAATGTTCAGAAAAATGGCAATGCTTATTACTGTAACTGTTTTAGATTCAGAACTCTATGAATAAATGTTTGCTTCTTGGTAATACCAAATATCCATTTCTGGCTCTGCTGTACTTTATCTTCATTTTGCAATACAGGCTGTTGGAACAGTCTCCATTTGGGCATGTTAGTATGGTGGCAAATATATTTAGATTGAAAAGCTCATTTCTGGAAGTGACACTTAAATTTCAATGGCCAAATTTCTTATACACTCCTGACTTCAAAAGGAAGCAACTATGTAATTCTTCCCCTGGAAGAAGTATTCAATGAAGGGAACTTGAATATTCATCAAAAAGTAATACAATCTACCACAAAAACTCATGTATATTTATGAAGAAATTTAGTTTAGTTGTGGAACTGTGATGGAGATCATAAAAGAGTAGCAAAAGATAATAAATACTAATCATGTAATCCTGGCAATTTATATAACCACACTGAGTCTCCCGCAATTTACTTGTCAGTAAATTAGGAATTTTAGTCCCTGGCTCATAGAATCATTGTTAATATAAAATGTGTGGATAAAATTAAAGTAAAGAAAAAGAAAAGGAAAAGAAGTCCATGTGTTTGTGTAAAATAGCACAGTTACTAGAGCTTGATTAAGAAAATAAATGTTAACTATCATTATTTTATCTCATATGAATATGAGTAAAATGACAAAACATTTAAATTGGATATATATTTATTTCCTTCTTCTGCACCTCCCATTGCACCTTCTGGTAACTGACCTCGTTTTCCTCTGGGGAACCATCCTTCTTTGCTCCTAGTTTATGCCTTTGGGTAGGGTTGTCCTATTATCTTTCATCCCCAGCAGCTCTAGAGAACACAAGGTTTGGTTGGTTTTAATTGTCTGTTATCCTGTTGTCCAGAATGATCAGCATCACAGTCAGGATAATGAGCATCATTTCCAGGGTTTTATTTGAATAAATAATATGAAAGCGAAGTAATATGAAAGGGAAGCTATTTTTTTCTGCTGAAAT
>PVJC01054883.1:0-10365 GCA_004026665.1 Murina feae | reverse complement strand
ATAAAATGATGGACATATGCTTCTTTTGCATAGATTGATATAGAATAGTTTACATAGTTATCAGTTATGATTCACATGATAACAATAACAATGAAGAAATACCCAGACATTTCACAGGTATGTTATCTTAGATTCAAAAAGACAATAGGCTTAATAAAGATCAATGTTGATCTTTGTCAGGGAAAATACTGGCTTAGGCTACGACTACCCACTATAAATTGATTTTAGTTAAATATTTAATTTCAGACCATCCTTTGTGATTACTTTAGGTCTTTGAGTTTGTGTCCAACCAGCATGCAGGCCTTCCCTGAACTAGTCAGGTTAGCATGTGGCCTTTTTTTTTATCCATATATCTGCCTTTTGGTCACAAATCATTCCAGAGGATGCACTGATGACCAACCTTTCAGTTGAATAACGGAGTCACATGGTGCAAAGAAGGTTCATTCCTAGGAAGTCTTCATGTCAGCATCTGTCTTGCTGAACAGGGTGAACGACTGGGGATGGGGTAAGACTATAACCTTCAATGGCATCCAAGATCAAATTTTTTTTTAAAAGCAGGTAAATGAGAGACAGTCAGATCCTATATGTCTTTGTTAAAAATATTTGGGATCATTTCTAATTTTTGATCTGAGTCTTTTTGTTGTTTGTCTTAAGTTTTGTCTTTCTGCATCTAATATAACACTTACATATCAGGAACAAAAGTAACAATACTAAACCAATAACACGGATTAGGAACAAAAAATTCTAATACTAGACAAGGAAGGTCTGAGGGGAACAAGCATCCCAGCCTACCGAAAAACCCTTTATATGTATCATCATAATTATTTCTAAACTTTGTCAAGTTTTATTTCACATTAAGATAAACATACAGATACAATATCTTTATAAGAATAAAAGTCCATAGCCACAAGGATGATAAAGTTTCACTCACGAGTATTGCCAACAAAAATTGTAAAGGACAGATTAGGGCAGCCTATTCATACCTGAAATACAAAGAAAGGAAATATTATTCCCATGTTAACCCCCTTCCTACTTACCAGATTAGATATTTTCACATATTCCTGATGGAGGTCTGACATGCCTCTCTGGAAGACCTGGGCTACTTGTCCTTTGCCTTGACTGAAGACCTCACCAGGACCTAGGAGTCACTATTCTAGCACTAAATGAAAATCCAAGAGATATAAGAGTGTGGCTGCACATGAATAAGAACTGGGTCAGTGTTCTCTAATTTCAAGGCTGGAATACAATGAAAACAGAGACACACATGAACAAAGGTAAGGTAAGAGTGGCCTTCCTGTTATGAACACCCTATGCCATGTTGAAGCAAAAAAGTGATTCCAAATTAGAGCCCATACAGTTGTGATCTGTGTCCATCCACCTTAGGAGCTTGGAAAGTATTCTTTGAAATACAAGCAATGTCTTTAGTGGCCACTATTAAATGCATCTGCATGCTGGCAGAGACAGCAATGCACTGGGCTCAGATGACAATGTCCAGGAGAACTGGAGCTACGGTGGCCCCTTTCTCGTTAAGGACATGGTGTCCTCAGTCAGGCGCCAAATGGAATATTGAAATAAATTTTCAGGGTCTCCTTTGTTCTATTTCCTCCCTTAAGACATGTCATTTTGGAAGGATTCATGTTTCCTCTTGTGGACATGGTATTGGCTCTTCCAACTGTTTCAATAGCTGAGATTTCTAACAAATTTATTACCTCAAATTTCTATTTTTCAGAGATCCTCTGGTCCATGATTCTGTAGCCCCAAGATATGATTCCTGTGATCACCTATCACTGACCATCCCATTCTGCTGAATGCTCCCCCAAAGGGAAATGCCTCCCATTTTGAAACAGGATTCAAAATAACCACATTGGTTTCACTTCCAAAAGGCCACACCTTGGGAGGAGCTTCTGTCCCATGTTTGGCACTAACTGTTCAGTAAGGAAATAGAATGAACACAACAAGTGGTATATGATGAGACTCAAAGAGAAAGTCAGGGATTATAGGATGCACGTGATGCCTCTGACCCTGGCCATCTGGCATGTGTTGCGAGGCACAGCTAAAGCCACTGTAGACAGTGTTGTAGGAATGCGACCCTGATGCATATGTTTATAGAGAAGTTGAAGGTGTCAGGAAGCATCTAACCTGAACCACATCCACCAGGGCATACACTAGCTATCACTCAAAAAAAGTAATAACTGAAAAAAAGTAGACAACAAAAAAATAATCTTTTGTCTCAGATATAAAAGATATGCATTACAAAATATTAGAGAAACATCAAGAAGTTACATTAAAACTTTTGAGGTGACAAATCAGAGTTCATTATAAATTTCTTCTCACACATCAGTTTATATCATTTTGAATATTTTTCAGCTCTAAATTTAACCTTTGATATATAAAATCACTGTTTTGCTCTTTGAAAACTCCTAAGTTATGGAAGAAATAATTTATTATGATTTATACATTAAAATGTTTATTCTTAGGGTAAGAATAACTTGTGAGACTAGTTTAATGTACAAATATGCAAAGTATATAATACCTAATAAGTTCTCAGAAAATGTATGGGATAGATAGATATAGATATAGATATAGATATATAGATATAGATATAGATATAGATATAGATATAGATATAGATATAGATATATTATGCTTAGAAGTATATATATATTTATATATGTATACAGATTTATGATATAATTAGATGTGTTTATATATGCACAGAAACATGACTTCAAATATTAGAGACTATTAATTATAGTATATCTGAAGATTAAACTTTACTGGAAATGATGTCTGAATTCTGATATGGCCTGGCTCTTTTGGTCAGACCTCAACAGCTCAATGTACTCTGTGGGGGTAAAAGGTCTGCACAGAACAAAATATTTCCATCCAAAGGCCTACTCAGTGCTGCTTGAAATAACTTTAACATCTACAGTAGCCTTGATATGACCATACGATTTGAGGGATGAGGTGAATGGGTACTGGGCAGAGAAAATAGCATGCGTGATAAAAAGGAAAAAAAAAAGACCAAGAAGCTACAGCAAAGCAATTTACCTGGTCAAGGAATGAAAGAGAAAGATTAAGAAAGAGAAAGACTACATTGTCTGCATCATTACTGTTCAGACAAACATGACCACAGGAAATCACAATAAATTCAAAGTCATAACAGCTTTTACCCCTGAGAGAGGAAAAGCAAAGAGAAAAGTTAGTCAAGCAAAGAAAAACAGCATGAGGAGCATAAAGCATTGGCTAGACTGTAGAGACGAGTTATACTCATATGAGGACTTCTTTTACTCACACCTACAATGCGGCCTTACATCTCACAGCCTTGGCACCATTTGTACAGCTTCTCCCTCCATATATTTTAGAGTCTGGTTCCTTCATTTCATTCAGGCCTCCAAATGTCACCCCCATGACTACTACTTTGATCACTATCTAAATGTGAAACGATGCCCACATCATTTCATATGACCTTTAATAATTCCTACAACATATAAGCCAAAGTTCCCTTATAAAACCAACAACTAAAACTCAAAATCTTTATTTAGTGTATTTTCATTTGGTATTTTTGACTTTATGGAGAACATATTGTTTATTACATAATGCTGAGATTTACCTGGGTTATAGACAATGTTAAAGGAATCAGAAAGTTAGATTTTAAAAAATACAGTGCATAGAATAGTAACATATAATCATCAGAGGACTTGATTCTCAAATCAACAAGAACACTAGATAGATAACCAGAAAGATTAGAACTAAAAGAGGTTATAGATTATTGATCTGTTTAAGAGAATTCAAATAAAAGAGATATATTTGTATGGTAATAATTGTTACTCAGGATTCCAAAATCCTATTCATATAACCAAAACAATTTAGAGTCAACATTTTATTAATTTAGATTCAAGGTTTCTCTGAATTTCCCTTTAAATCTGAATGCAATTTTGTCCTTTACCTGCTTTCCTCATATCTACAATAATGTATGCAATTTTCATATAATTCTAATTTTCAGTCATATTCAGTCACAAGAATATGTCATTTCAGCGATTCAAATTTCCAATTTGACTATATTTCAATGCCATGTGGAAAATCCAACTTACTCTTCTTACCTCAAGATTTTACCTTGGTCACTTTTTCAAAGTCCTTTTTGCCATACAAGGCACTCTTTAGAGTATCTGGTGACTGTGACCTGGATATTTGGGGGCATTATCCAGCCTACCACAGAATCCAGGATGCCTCCAGGTGCTCCCTACCCTCGGGGGCCCTTTAACCCACAATAGATGCTGAGACATAGTTGTTCCCAGTATTACAGACATGAGATATGTTCCCAGTGGAGCTTCCACTACTCTGTCACCATAGGCTACTCTGGTGGGCATGATCGTAGTATCTTTTATTTATAAAGACACTCCCACACCCATCCTCCATGTTTCTTGGCTACATTCTGTGGTCTGGGAAGCAAAACTCTAATAACTGCATCCCTCAGGCTTCCTTGCCCTCTGGCTTCTGGCTGATTTTAGCCATTGGAAGGTGTTGGAAGGAGATCAGAAGGCAACAGGAGAGAAAGCATCCTGTTTACTTCTCCAGACACTGGCAGTGACTAGATTCTCTCCTATGAGTTCTTGGCATCTTCTGAGACTCACAGTGGATCACAATGTGATCATTATCCTGTGATGTCCTACACAACATTGCCCAGAGTATATGTAGCTTAAAATCTATTTGATTTATTGTATTTCATAAGAAATAAAAAAAATAAGTCCTGGAAATTGATTAGAAGAAGTCAAAGATGAATGTAGTTAAGATAGTGAATAAAGGTGAGAGAATTTATTGTCCTTGTATTAGATGGGTTGCATTGCAAATACAGAGAACTGTAGTAATTCACTAAGTTGAGAGAGTCAGTGGCAGATATCACAGATGATTCCTCGATTCGTTTCACTAAACATCAAGTGTCATCTGATTTTTTTCTTGATATTGGTAAGGATCAGAGTTGAGAAAATAGAATCTGTTTGGAAATCTGTGCTAGGGTGTTTTTTTTTTTAAGCTATCTAAGCAGAACTGTCAATAAGAGGCTTAAATATATACGCAAATATTGGATGTTAATATATAACTCACTGCTGTATATTAAAACTCTGTCAAGTTCTTATTCAGCTTCCTTATTAAAGTGTTTTTTTATTCTAATTACTTTTTTCCTCCAGCATATCCCATATAATAAAAGGGTAATATGCAAATTTATCCTAACAGCAGAACCACTGGGAATGACTGGTCACTATGACACACACTGACCACCAGGGGGCAGATGCTCAATGCAGGAGCTGCCTCTGGTGGTCAGTGCACTTTCACAGGGAGAGCTCTGCTCAGCCACAAGCCAGGCTGCCAGCTGCCAGTACAGTGGTGGTGTTGGGAGCCTCTCCTGCCTCCTAGGCAGCACTAAGGATGTCCGACTGCAGCTTAGGCCTGCTCCCTGCTGGCAAGTGGACATCCCCTGAGGGCCCCTGGGCTGCCAGAGGGATGTCTGACTGCCAGCGTAGGCCTGATCCCCCAGGGAGTGGCCCTAAGCCAGCAAGTGGACATTTCCCAAGAGGTCCTAGATTGTGACAGGTCACACATTGTGCTGAGGGACCCCCCAGAGTGCACAAATTTTTGTGCACCGGGCCTCTAGTTTTCTTATAATTGCTGGATAAGAAAGCACACCATCTGGGGATAATTTAAGCGTTTATTTTTTTAACTAGGGGCCCGGTGCACAAAAATTTGTGCACTTGGCGGGGGTGGGGGAGACCCTCATCCCGGCCTGTGCTCTCTCACAGTTTGGGACCCCTCGGGGGATGTCCACCTGCTGGCGTGCCTGGCCAGCCTGGGTGAGGGGCTGAGGGCTGTTTTCAGGCTGCCCATAGCCCCCTCAGTGTTTGTGCACTGGGGGGTGGGAGGGCTGGTGACTGCAGGCATAGACATTTCCCGTTGGGTGGCCCACCATTGCACATGCCTGGTGGGCCCCCACTGCTGAGGAGACACACCTGGCGCAGAGTCGGGTGGCAGGCTGGGGGGTGGATGCTGGTGCATGGTCCCTGGGGCGGCGGCCCTGCTGCTGAGCGTACACATCTGCTTCCATGTGTGCTGTATGCCCCGATTGCACCTATTTCCAGGCCTGAGCTTCCGGCTGGGGCTGGCTCGGTCCCCCAATGCTGAGGCTGCCCTGCTGCCCGTAATCTGCAACCGGATCTATTTCCAGGCCTCCATCACCGGCGCCCTGCTCCTTCCCCGGCAGTCGCGGCCTGTGCATTGTGCAGCTTCTCCAGCTTTTCCGGGGCTGCGGCCTCTGCCATTTTGGCTGGGTTAATTTGCATACAGCCGCTCTGATTGGCTGGTGGGCGTGGCTTAAGCGTCCCGGAGAAACGGTTAATTTCAATACTACACCTTTATTAGATTAGATACTTATTTTATATCTAAATAGGTTTTCTTGTATTATTGCTTTTCTTTGGCTAGAAATGTTGAATAAGAGGAGTTACATCAATCATTTTAGTCTTCCTGATTCTATTGAAAATGATTCTAAGTTTTCACTATGAAAGATAATATTTGCTGAAAGTTCCCATGAATAGTCTTAATTAGGTTAAATGTTTTCTTTTACTTGTACCTACTTCTTTTCCTCCTCAATATTGACAAATCTCAATAAATGCCCAAACCCATTCCCAATTTTAATTAGAATTTGTTCATCATGTAGCATTCTTTTAGTACAGTAGTGTATTGTGTTACCTCTTTTCTAAAGGATTTTTGCTTCCATGTTTGTAAGTGATATTGTCCTAAAATGTTTTCCTATATATGGAAATAATTTGGAATAATGCTATGCTCATCTCACTGATTTGGGTAGGTATCTTCAATCTTTTGCTAAACAATTTATCTAGGGGTCAATTTTTGTTACTAAGACACTTTAAAGTTCATCCTTAAAAAATTATCAGTCAAGTTCTGGCTGATGTGGCTCAGTTGGTTGAGCATTGTCCCATGCACCAAAAGGTCACTGATTCAATTCCTGGTTGCGGTACATATGCAGGTTTTGGGTGCAATTTCTTACCGAGATATAGAAGGCAATTGATCTGTTTTCCCGCATTAATACTTCTCTTTCCCTTCCTCTCTCTAAAATTCATTAAAAACATATTAAAAATATTATTCAAGTATCTATTTAGGTGAACATTTTTATTAGTTTATTTTTCTATAGAATATAGCTCAAACAGTGTATATACTCAGTCTAATAACCTGATTATTTTGTTTCATTTTTAATAACTACATGCCCTCCATCTTTCCAGCTTTTCTTTCCTCTATTAAATTCTCTATTAAAGTCAAATTATTTGACTTAATACCCAAACACTTAATTTTTATTTGTCCCACCAATTAATTCTACAAATAGTTTCATGTTTTATTACATCTCAAAGTTGTTGAATCTAATGTCAATAACACTATGCTAAACTATAGAATGCTGCTATTATTTTCCATTTTTATCAAAACATCCAGTTATTACTGATTTCTTTTATGGGACCACCTGGGCCAAAACTATTATTGAAAATTCAAACTAACAAATTGTATTGATAAAATTACTTCTTAGAAATGCTTTTTATTGTTGAAAGTATTGCATAGCTCCTCATTTTTGCCCCAATAACCCCTTCCAGGTCCCATCTGATAAAATTACTCTTATGTAATTAAAAATAACAAGTGAGAAAAAAATACCTTGAGGAAATCCCTAGCATAAATTTGGGAGGCTTTAAAAAATTATAATCTAGTAAGTTAAGACAAAAGAATTAAATAGCTCTGAAAAATACTTACCCTTAGCTATCATAACTGCAGCTCTCACCAGAATAATTAAATAAAGAAAGGCAAATATCATTGCAGGAAAGCACCACGGAGAATCTGTGCAAAGAGAGAGAAATGGCTACTAAAATGATCAGTGGAGTTGGGATTAGAACAAACTTTAACCAGGAATATTCAACCCACTTGAACTGGACTGAGATCTAAGCTTATGGGAGCAACACTTTGAGGGAAATATACCCTTGCCTATGAGGGGAACGCTAACAATTATTTTGCATATTTGGCAATAGCCAGGGAAGATACAGATATTTTTATGTAAGAATGGGTTATTTGTGAACTATCAAATGGTACTATTAAAGTAATCTTTCAAGTACTACAGAAGAACACTTCATAAGTCTTACTAGGAATTTAATTTATCACCCTCTCCCAAATTTAAGGAATGATTTCTTCCATTTTGTAGCAGAAATATGTAAAAATAAAACACCTATATTGGCCCAGATAGATATTGTGTGACAGTTTTACCATGAAATACCTCATTAGCTCCATGCTGTTTTTAGAAATATGAAGGCATTAAAGGAGCATTTACATTTTGTAAGACTAAAATATCAAACAGGGAAATTAGATATGAAACAGTCTTTGTTCTATGTCCATGGTACATAATTCTAAACCACTCTGGCCATCTGTGGTTTATTGTTCCTCTTCATTTGTTATTAACACAGCACTTTAGGGCACTATGACTAGTTAAATAGTACAGATATAAGAGATGAATTTTTATTCAGAGATTAATCTAGGAATATTTGTTGTTATGATTAGTTCATTAAAATATTCAAGAAAAAAAAAGGATCTAGAGTTTTAAAGGTTTTTTACCTTTTGTCTTCAAAAGCCTGGTTATTTTGTTCTTCCGAACATTTGAAGAACAATCAATTTTGAGTTCTGCATATGTTACTCTTTCCTCACACAGCTCTAGGAAATATATAAGAAAAATGCAGGCAATAACTATAATTTATACATAAATACGTACATGATAAATAAACATATAATTGAAAATCATGTTAGAAATGAAAAAAATTGCCCTATTTTATGATTACAGGAAAGTTTTAGGCTTGGGTCAATCATGTTTGTGTTTTGTAAAATGCAGCAGGTTTAAAAAAATAATTCTTAGTTTCTTCATCTATAAACTAAGGATAACAATCATATTCATTCATAGATTTATACTCTGAAGATTACATTAGTGTATATAATGTCAAGAACATAGTGCTTAAAACAATAATCATGCAATAAGTTATTTTTGTAGTACCAATAATAGTTGCGGTGTGGAATAGTAATTGTAAAAATACAATGGTCAATAGCATCAGAAGCAACACTGCTTGCAGAAGAAAGAGTGCAGATATAAAAATTATCTTAAAGACCTATCTTTGTTTCTTCTATATTCTTTTCAACCAAAAACAAAGCAAAACAAAACTAAACAAAACAAAAGAGGAAAAAGAAAAACAAAACCCAAGGAATGTGATTTTATTTTTCAGTTTCCATTAAAAGTTTTCCATCTTTTTATGCAGTTTGTACATGCTACTGATTTAAATTAACCACCACAACTGATAACATTTAAATTCTAACCAGAGAATGTAAATATAAAAATTCATTCATCCAGACTTTATGTAAATCCATTCTGAGAGAGGTGATGGATCAATAATCATTTGCCAACTTGAACTCTAATTTGTTTTTAGCTTTCATGTTGGACATCATTGAAGTAGCAAAAACTGCATAATTTTGCTTTTTCCCCCCATGTAAAATTGCCTAAAGTACATAGAATTTTAAGAATTTGCTCCCAGATTTAGTTTTGAGATTTTACAAATTTGTGACACAATGTGTCACAGGAAGACCTTCGTTTGTAAGTTATTCAAAGTTTTCAGAATCATGTTTGGTGAGACTTATCTAAAACATGATCTTCTTTTTTATCTTAGTTCACTGACTTAGAAATAAAAATTCATCAAGGAGTTTTCAATTCAAGAACCTTAGGCTCAAGTCACAAAAAAGGGAACTAAACATACAGGTCTACACACTCACAGAAAAGGTGTATATAAAATTCTTTCTGAACTGCCAACCTGGTTGGTTCTTTGAGTCCTTCTTGTTACCATCTTCTTTCTTTCTCCATATATATCACCATCTTCACCTCTCACATGATCTTCACGTCTAATGTGAACTATAGTTTAGTTTTGCCTGGTTTTAAAGTTGTATAACAAGAACAATCCTACTATATAATAAAAGGGTAATATGCAAATTGACCCTAACAGCAGAATGACTGGGAAGGACTGATCACTATGACACACACTGACCACCAGGGGGCAGATGCTCAATGCAGGAGCTGCCCCTGGTGGTCAGTGCACTCCCACAGGGGGAGCTCTGCTCAGCCACAAGCCAGGCTGATGGCTGTCAGTACAATGCTGGAGCCTCTCCTGCCTCCTCAGCAGCACTAAGGATGTCTGACTGCAGCTTAGGCCTGTTCTCTGCTGGCAAGTGGACATCCCCTAAGGGCTCCCGGGCTGTCATAGAGATGTCTGACTGCCAGCTGAGGCTCAATCCCCC
>PVJC01054882.1:0-10368 GCA_004026665.1 Murina feae | reverse complement strand
CATTTTGGCTGCTTTCCTTTCTGATTTAGGCGATCACTGTGAGGGATTAACCTCTAAGCCACTTGGTTATGAGAGTCAGCTGTGTCTACAGTGGGAGAACTTCTGTGCTGGAGACACCCTTATGGGGCAAGAGTTGTTTCAGTGGAGCTTTTATGCTCACTGCATCTGCCCCGAGTGTGTTCCTTGTGGATCTGTTTTGGTTAGGTTAGTCCCACTCTGGCCACTGGGTTGGGGCTGGCTCCTGTATCTTTAAGGAGGCGTTGATTAAGCCTCTGCCCTAGCTCTGATGCAGCTTGAGAGGGGCGGGGCCTCGGGGAGTTCGCCGGGCGGGGCGGAGCAAATAGCTATGGCGCTTTTCAGCGCTGCGCTGAGAGACACCAAGTCTCTGTGTCCCACGGTAATTGTTGCAAGCAACGCTGAGAGAAACTCGCTTTGAATTTCCTCTTGGTGCCAGTCAGTCCCCCTTCTCTGGGTGTCTGGGTCCTCAAAACTCACTTGGAACTGGAGTTCAGAGCCGCTGGGGACTTGTGGCTCTCTCCGTTTTGGAAAAGAACCGCGTCCCCCGGCGCCAGCCCTTCCCTGAGCCCCGTGCGCGTGCCTCCGTACCTCTGTACTTTGCTTCCGCTGCTCCTCTGAGTCTCAGACTCTTCTCTAGTTGTAGGATTTTCACTCAGCCAGCCTTCCTGTGGGTGTGAGTGGTGTCCGTGTGTTCTTTTCGAGGTTTTTCTGAAATAGTTGTTCACGGCTGCATTTACGGTGTCTACCCTATGCCGCCATCTTGTTTCTCTAACAGGCAAATTTAAACTTGTCCAGTACAAACTGCTATATTTTTCCCTAGGTAATTTTAAGTATATTGTATCAGTCTAATTTAGCATTGAAAGGGCTAAAAAGAATAAACCAGTGCAGAGAAAGATTAATTTTTCCTGCAGAAAACTTACAACCTTGACTTTTTTTTTATTTTCGATAAGACAACTGTGACTAGCTACAGACCAGACTCCTATGCCCGTAGCAGTCTGCAGCCAGTAACATCAACAAAAAACTATCTGTTCCTGCTTCATAAGTAACTAGTGACCCCACCCCACAATTCTGCATTAACCATATACTCTGTCCTTAGCTGTTCTCCCTTTAAACAGTGGGAGTTTCATAGAAAACCACAGACTACCACTGTAGCAGGCCTCTCTCCCGGAGGCTGGGGTCCGACCTGTGGAGAAAAATGACTTAGTTGGTCAGGCACAGGGAAACTTTTTTGCAGACTGATAGCCTGGAGGGCCTTCTGAAAGAAAAGATCTTTAATCCAGTTACAGATGCTGTCACAACAGGATGACGGAGGAAGGGAGAGACCAGGTTATGTCCTCTATGAGGATCCTAATAAATAACTGAAAATGGCAAATCAAACAAAGACAACAGGCTGTACGAGATACAAACCAGGGTTAACGGGGTCTATAGACAGTTAATAATAACATTCACAGGCAGGGACAGGACCCGTATGTATTTCTCCGCCCAGCGGAGCTGTAAGCCCTGCCCTTGGAAGTCTCCACCACTGAAAGAGATAAGAAAACCATAAATAACAAATTCTTGAAATTTACTACTTTGTTAATTTGCTAGGCAAATAGTTATATTGAAAGACTTTTCTTTTGCTTTATACAGACCAGTTAACAAGCAGATAATTATGCAAAGACAGACAAACACCTGTACTCACACTCTCTCAGTAGACTAGCCCAACTGGAGCTGAGCAGGTAAACGAAACAATGCCCAACTCTCCAGATGGGCATGGGGGCACTCCTGGCACCCACACCCCAGAACAGAATTCTCGACCAACATCTCGGTGAGAACCTACCGGAGGAGTTAAGACTGCGTCCAGACCCCTTCTCAGTAGCAGATTGGCCAGTCCCACACACAAGCAAACAGCAGAATGAACTCATAATTTCTTAATCGAAACTGAATCCACTCACCTCTGAAGTCCCACATTTATGTACCAGACAGCCCAAGTTTTGACTTCTACTAGATATTTACCCAGAGTTTAAATTACACTTTACCCCACTCCTAATTCCTGACCTGAGGAGCCCACTCTCACCAAATACTCACTCAGAATTTAACCAACAATCCACACAATTCCTGATTTGCCTGAGGAAGCCGTATGGCTTCCAGAGAGGTGATCAAGCTCCCCTTCCACCCACTTGGAGTGGGCTGAACTGATGGGGCCCCTACCTTACTGATTCTATCAACAGGTCCAGAAGTGTTCGTCCACTCTCTCCAGTTGCTGGCCGGGTCCTGGGCTGAGGTCCAAGGGTGCCCGGAGTCTCCCGGTTCAATTCTGCTAAATCAGCAGAGCGGCGTCTCCCGGAGGCCTATCCGGCTCCCCCGGTCCTCAAACCCAGTCCACACCAGAGGCCAAAAGGCCACGTATAGGTTGGTTTTTCCTGGTCAGGGAACCAATAATGTTACAGAAAAACTGGAGAAGAACCAAGCAATGCTTAGAGAGATGGAGTTACGTTTATTACGCGCGGACCCAGAGGAAAATGTTTCTCAAATTCTGGGTGAAATTACACAGCAAGTTTCCTGTATTTATATGATTTGACCTTCTTTGTCTCCCAAATATGTTTTTTTCCGGTTCCCTTTGCAAGTTCTTAAAGGGCCCTATGTGCTAGGGCTTTGTGATCTCAACCAAAGGCTTGGCTTGATGCCAGTACTGATAACTTCGTCTGGAGGAGGTTTAATGGCCTCTCTGAAATGGGAGTAGTATTATTTTCTTTATTATTTAAGGCAGCAAGCATTTACAGAAGCCAGAAGTAGCAGGGTTAAAATTTCAAAGTTTTTATATAAGATGGATGCATCATACCCATGAGAATCTGTAGAGGCCCCACTGGTTTCCAGGAAAGCCTTCCAGGCTGCTTTGTCTGCGGCTCAGTTCCCTCTTGCCTCTCTGAAGTTCCCATACCCTGTAACAGCTCTCTGCACATGAGTTGTTGCAATTGCATATCTGCCATCAGCACAAATTGTCATTGATTCTTCTCTTGCCCTCCAGAGAGCCTGAATAAGGGCAATCAACTCGGCCCTCTGTGCTGAAGTCCTGTGAGCGAGTGCCTGAGATTAGATGGTTTGGTCCAAAGCAACCACCACGGTCCCTGCATACCTGATTCCTCCCTGGACAGAACTGCTCCCTTCATGAATAGTATCTCATTCAGCGATGCCAGTGGGGTGTCAGTAAAGCTCAGGTGGTCTGTTTTTATAGTCTTTGACCTCTAAACAATTATGTAGAGATTTTTCAGGGTCATCATCAGGAAGGAGGCTGGTAGCAGAAGAGCCTGAAATTAGATGACTCAAGCATTTGACATTCAACATTCTGGTGTGCTCCCCACTGCATAGCTGTAGCTGCTATGGCTCAGAGGCATGCAGGCTACCTGGATGCAACAGGGCCGAGTCTCTTGGACAAGTAGGCTACTGGTCTTTTCCAAAGCCCAAGACTTTGGCTATGCCCCTTGTCTCACATATGTACAGATGGAAAGCCTTAGTTACATCTGGTAGCACTAGTTGACCCATCGTCCTTGCTCTGCTCATGTCTGTCTAATTGCCTAATATATTACCTCAAAGACCCTGGCTCTGAATTCTTTTAGGAAAAATGGCCATTGAATTTTCTTAGCTGCTTCATGCTGACGAGGGACGGAGTTTTCTCTCAGAGCCAAAAGATCCTTGCTGTCTGTCAGAGAGATGGTGAGGCCTGGGCATAGAAGGAGGTAGGTTTGTGACCTGGCAGAGACAAAGTGTAACAAATGGTCTGATGGAAGGGAAAGAAAACATTTCAGTTTTAATAACCTCTATTGAAAAATAATTTTTCTCCTCAAAATTACCTCTATGTTTATTAAAAGAGCCAAGTTAAGACCATTTTTTTTTTCTATTTTATTCAATTTGGCCTGACTGTTTGCATAAACACAACAAGACTGTAACTGACTACCTTTGCCGGAATTTCATGATTGAATCTTAGTGTGCCCTGTAGGGCTGGAAGCCAAGCCATCCAGCTGCCATTAGGCCTGCCTGCAGTATCTGCTGAGTTAGGTGAATCTCTCACCTGCAGTGACTCCACCCCTCACTCAGTGGGTCTTGATGAGGTACCTCAGGCCATGCCTCTCACCCTGGCACCGGGCCGGGACACCTCAGGCCATGCCCCCCACACCAGCGTCAGGCTGTGTTACCTCAGGCTGTACCCCCTGCCCAGCAGGTCTTGATGGGTGACCTCAGGCCTCACCTCCCACCCCAGCACCAGGCCAGAAGACCTCAGACTGGGCCGCCCGCCCCAGCTCTGGTCCAGGGTACCTCAGGCCCTGTCCCCCACCCAGAAGGGCTTGATAGTGGACCTCAGGCTGCACCCCCCCCCACCTCAGCACACAGCCAGGGACCTCACATGGCACCCCTTACCCTGGCAACCAGGCCAGAGGACCTGAGTCTGTGTTCTCCCACCTGGAGAGGGTGAGGATGGTTGGGTCTGAGTTTTAGCCAATGGGATGGGGTCAGTCAGGTCTGGGTCTCCTGTGTTTTTGAAGTGTGTGCAGGTGGTGGGCCGGGACTTGACTCTAGGTCCCGCAGCACTCCCCAGACTGACAGGAGGGAGATTTTATATACATTTCACTAATTTTCTTGCATCTCTGATACTTCTATTATAGAGAAAAGGCAAATAGCAATATTAAAATATTTCTTCTAATTAATTCCCTTTTAATGTGAAAGCATTTTGTGCACCAAGCCTCTAGTATAGATATGAAGTCTGAAAGCAGTCATAGGACTGGAGAAAGGAATGACAAAATATTTTGTGTTAATTAAAGTACTTGGTCTCCTGAAAAGTGTTAAAGGTATCTGCCTAGGTGCCCACTGGGAGGAGAGAGTTGAAGAGTAGGAACCTCTCAGTGGGGTTCAGTATATTAGGAACTCTCTGATGGGTGAAGTGAATGAGAATGAAATCCTAGGGCCTGGAAATGGGAATTTATCTTAGACATAAATGGAGTAAATCTGGGCCCAACCTTAAGCTCAAGTAGTTGTGTGTGAATATGATCAGTGAATGAAAGCAGGTAGAGTAGAGTTGAGTCTGGTACTGCTTGTCACTGAATAGAACATTGAGTGATATTTCCATTTGAAAGTAAACTAAAGACCTGTTGACTTAGGTAACCACTGAGATAGACACTGTTGGTTGAATGCAAGACAGGAAGTCTACAACATGCACAGACACTTGGACTAACTCAGTAGAGGTAAAGTATTTTTCATAGCAAAACTTGCATGAAAGAATAGTAGCCAAATGTGTTTAATTCTCTAGTTCTCTATTTGTCATGAATTTGGAAAGAGGAGTAGTCTCTGGATTTTAATAAGGACAAAAATGAGGTGGGGACTTCCAAGACAAAAAAATTGGGTGTCTTATTAATATGAGCAATTAATTTAATGTAAATATTAAAAAGAGAGGTGATTTAATTTACTTATTCTCAAGGCTAGTGAATTGAACCTACCAATAATAATGAAATTGTCTACATTTGTGTATGTATTTCCTTTTTATTTAAAGCCATGAGTCTAGCTGTAACCAGTATGGCTCAGTGGACAGAGCATCAACCTGCAGATTGAAGGGTCCTAAGTTCGATTCTGGTCAAGGGCATGTATCTTGGTTGCGGGCACATCCCCAGGAGGGGTTGTGCAGGAGGCAGCTGATCGATGTTTCTCTCTCATTGATGTTTCTAATCTCTATCCCTCTCCCTTCCTCTCTGTAAAAAATCAATAAAATATATATATTTTTTAAAAAGCCATGAGTCTAAGTAATTATTAAATTTCTCAAAATACAGTGGGTAAAATTGAGTTTAGGAGATTTGTTTGTATAGCAAATTAGTAGGCTGTTTGGAAATATACAGAGGTGGGCAAAAGTAGGTTTAGAGCTGTTCATGTGAAAAAACAAATAACACAAATAAATAATATAATAATTAATAAATAAGAAATACAATAATAAAGTAGGTGTACAGTTGTTATTCTTGTATTATTATTCAATACTAGGGGCCCGGTGCACAAAAATTTGTGCACTCGGGGTGGAGGGAGTCCCTCAGCCCGGCCTGTGCCCCCTCACAGTCTGGGACCCCTCAGTGGATGTCCTATGATGGCCCAGTCTACCAGGCGCCTTTTGTGTGTGTGTGTGTGTGTGTGTGTGTGTGTGTGGCCACTGGGGACCTGCCCCCAGCTGCATCTGAGGCTCGGAGCAGTCCATTTGTGTGTGTCTACCTGCTGGGGGCCTGTCCCCAGGCACACCATCAAGGCTTGGAGCAGGCACCCCCTCTATGTTGATCTCTCAGACTCTTGCCCTCCCCTGCATGTTGTTCTCTTTTTTGAGCGTGGCCAGGGCTGCGGGCGGCCTGCCTCCCAAGCTTGCCTACTGCCCATCTTCCTCCAGCCACCTGAAAGCAGGGAAAACCCCGCCTTGTGGTCAGGCCAGCCTTTTCCTGCTCCCTGATCCCCGGAAGGGACCTGGGAAGCCACCAAGCAGGCCGCCAACTCTTTCCCACTCACCCGTCCCCTGCTGCCTTCCTTTCCCACTTCCCGGTGCCGCCAAGGGGTCTAGGGAGCTGGCAAGCAGGACCCCGGCCCCTGCAGCCTTGCTTTCCCACTCCACGATGCCCCTCAAAGGGCCTGGGTGGCCACCAAGCAGGCCGAGACCCCCCCTTGCCGCCTCTTACCCGCTTCCCGGTGCCCTCCAACCTTGCTGCCTCTTTCCCATCATGGGTCCTGGGTCCTGCGCTGTCCCGCCCTGCAGCCGCTCTGTGCACTCAGGAGGCCCCTCAGCCCGGCCTGTGCCCTCTCGCAGTCTGGGACCCCTCGGGGGATGCCCACCTGCTGGCGTGCCTGACCAGCCTGGGTGAGGGGCTTTAAGGCTGCCCACAGCTCCCATTGACCCAACGTCCCAGCAAGGCCGGCTGGACACAGGTTCTGGAGTTTTTCTCCTATAATTGATACACTGTTCCTTTAAGGCGGCCTTCTAACTACTAACGAAGCCTCCCCTGCCTCACCTCGCAGAGTCTATAATGAAACAATTGTTACTTTTACTGGTTAGGCCGGAGCTGCTCTTTCCTTCAGCTCCGGAGGATTCTATGATTGTTACAATGTTTCAAAACTGCTAGAGGCATTTTAATCGGAGCTGAGCTGAAGGGCTCAGCTTCACTTTCGCTGCTGCCGCAATGGAAAGGGCTGTTTACTCAGGTCCGTGAGTGGCGACCGCCATGTTGGCTGGGCTAATTTGCATACAGCCGCTCTGATTGGCTGGTGGGCGTGGCTTACCCTGTCTCGGAGAAACGGTTAATTTTAATATTTCGCTTTTATTAGTTTAGATTAATTATTGTATTATATATTTGTATTATTTATCTTTCCACATGAAAAGCTGTAAACCTCCTTTTGCCCATCCCTTTATATCACCATTTAGCCTTTGAGAGCTAAAATTTTACCCTTATCTATGGAAACATAATTTATAAGCTATATGAACTACAGTTTTTTTTTGTTTTTGTTTTTATTTTTACAGAGAGAGGAAATGAGAGAGAAAAAAAGAGACAGAGAAACATTCATCAGTTGCCTCCCATATGCACTACCTGCAAACCAGGTACATGCCCTGACCTTTAGGTGGACAGGATGACACTTTAACCAACCTAACCACATTGGCTAGGGCTGAACTGAGGATTTATTTATTTATTTTTTTGTCCTGCTCTCTGAGCTTTATTTCCACTCTGAAACTGCTATGAGATTGTTTAACATCACATTTACAAAAGTGTTCAAAACCGCCCTAACCGGTTTGGCTCCCTGGATAGAGGATTGAGCTGCAGACTGAAAGGTCATAGGTTCGATTCTGGTCAAGGGCATATACCTTGGTTGTGGGCACATTCCCAGTGGGGGGTGTACAGGAGGCAGCCAATCCATGTTTCTAACTCTTTATCCCTCTCCCTTCCTCTCTGTAAAAAAATCAATAAAATATATTTTAAAAAAATAAAAAAGTGTTCAAAACCAAACTGTTTCATTTAGAATTATTATAAGCAAAGGGTATTTTTTATAATTCCCTATGTAATAAAGCTAATATATAATGGATTTAAATAAAATAGGAAAGTTTAAAAATAAAATATTATTTCTTTGTCATGTGAACTTGTTGCAGTGTTATTGCTCATTTATACTTTACTTGAATGATAATCTCATGTGTGGAAGGACAGAGGGAAGAAGAGGGTATTGCTCATAATATTGATAGTTTGTCTCGTCTTTTCTAAACTCATGTTTTCTTTGGTATTTTTATTAATTTCATTTCTTTTTGTCTACTGTTACCAGAATTTTCTAATTATAAAACTATGAAGGAAAAATATCAAATGGAAATGAAAAATGGAAACTCTAAGGAAAGAAAAGGTAGGTGCACTTTCAACCAGTTATCCATCCACCTCATATTACCAACAGTGTAGAACACTCAATTTTATGTGTAACTCTTCAATACTACAGCACAGTAAATGAGACTATAGATATATATATATATCATTGTAATCCCCAGTAGAGATGAGAGCATTTACACAGCTACAACTGTCCACTGAGATAATGAGATTATAAATACTATACTCCTACTGCTTTCTTGTATAATGAGAAGCTATCATTTTATGGTCATATTTCTGAAATCATCCTTGAGATGAGGAGACAGTGAATTCAGAGGTAACCTAAAGAGGAACAGAAACAGATAACCATTTATCATAGCCTTTCCAAAATTAGCTCATGAAGAAAGGCACAAAAGGCAATCAACTTACTGAATATAATCATTTGTTAACTAATATCTGTTATTCTTAGAGAACTATGAACAATGAGGTCATTATTAAGGACAGTATAACCTTTAATACTCCTTTACAGTGTTCAAGGTCATACCCATAGCTCTCATAAAAATAAGGTACAATTAAGAACCTTTGAGAAATAATCATTTAATGTATTCCTCTTGTTTTTTAAATTAAAGCAAACCCAGCTTCTAACACATTATCAATAAATCATGTTTTTGGCAATAGTATTTATTTTCTGCAGCCAGAGGATACTTATATGTCCACTTTCCTGGTGGAATCTAAACAAAGTAAACTGATAAACAAAATAGATGCAGATGCTAGAAACATTGAACAGACTAATGAATCTCAGAAGGAAAATGGGGGTAGGGGTGGGGAGGGATGTGGGGGGAAGAGACTAACCAAAGAACTTATATGCATCTATGTATAACCCATGGACATAGACAATAGTGTACTGAAGGCCTAGGGTGGGCTAGAAGGGGTCAAGGGGGGGAAATGGTACAACTGAATAATTTTCAACAATAAAGATAAAAATTTAAAAGTATGAGGGTAGAATAAAGATATTTTCAGAGAAACAAAAGTTTATATGGAAAGAAAGAACTTCCGGGCTCAATTTAGGCATGGGGTAGGGAATTAATCCCCGTGTAATCCAAATTGGAAAAAATTTTACATATTTCTGCTCAGTTTTGATATTTGAAATTTAATTCCCCAAAGGAAAATATTCCTGCATGTGATAAAGGTGATTCTACTTTCAGGAATACGGAAGTAAAATTTTCACCCTCTGCTGCTTGTGCTAAGTTGAAAACTTCTAATCTTTGATTAATTTGAACTTTGGCGAGAGTTTTGAAATAAAGTGCAAATCTTTACTTCAAATATCCACAGAATTATTTCTGCCGATCTCTAAATTTCATCATCTACACCCCTCCCCCTTTGAGATCCAGCATAGTGGTTTCTTTACTATTTGTCTACTAGGCCAAAATCTCTTCTAGGCTTTTGCTCATGGAGAGCTTAAATGCACTTCTGCAGCTAGAGAGAATTTACTGACTCTCCTCCTTCAGGTATGCAAGCAAGAGAGGGTTGTCATTCCTCATCATCCTACTTAAGAGACCACCCTTCCTCCCTATCAACCCAATCAAGTTACTGTCTTACGATAAATTTCCATTTTTTTCTCAGTAATTATCACAATCTGAAGATATATTTTATTTTTATTATTTAATATCTATTTTCTCCACATGGAAATAAGAGGCAGGAGGAAAGAAAGCTCTTCTGTTGTGTATGGCTATAGAACAGGAATATAACACATGCCTAGATATTGTTGATAGATATTGTTGATAGATAGATGATAGATGATTATAGACAGATAATAGATAGATAGATAGATAGATAGATAGATAGATAGATAGATAGATAGATAGATGATAGAATGAATCACTAAGTATAGGTCATCATGAAGACTTTAAAACAAAAACAATCAAGGCTGTGCTTGCCTTATGTTGGAAATATATTCTAGTTTTCTAAATGCTTATGTATGTCAATGTTAGAAACTTTCAAATCTGTAGAGTTTTTTTGA
>PVJC01054881.1:0-10366 GCA_004026665.1 Murina feae | reverse complement strand
CCACTGTCCTCATCCATAGGTGTACAGTTTTTGTCCAGTCTCTTCCCATACCCCCAACACCCCTTTCCCCCTGTGAATTGTCATTCCACTCCCTTTTAATGCCCCTGATTCTATTCTACTCACCAGTTTATTCTGTTCATCAGACTTTTTTTATTCACTTGATTTTTAGGTTCACTTGTTGATAGATATGTATTTGTTGTTCATAATTTTTATCTTTACTTTTTCTTCTTCTTCATCTTAAAGGATACCTTTCAGCATTTCATATAATACTGGTTAGGTAGTGATGAACTCTTTTAGCTTTTTCTTGTCTGTGAAGCTCTTTGTCTGACCTTCAATTCTGAATGATAGCTTTGCTGGGTAAAGTAATCTTGGTTGTAGGTTCTTGCTATTCATCACTTTAAATATTTCTTGCCACTCCCTTCTGGCCTGCAAAGTTTCTGTTGAGAAATCAGCTAACAGTCTATGGGTGCCCCCTTGTAGGTAACTGACTGTTTTTATCTTGCTGCGTTTAAGATTCTCTCCTTGTCTTTTGCCCTTGGCATTTTAATTATGATGTGTCTTGGCATGGTACTCCTTGGATTCCTTTTGTTTGGGGTTCTCTGCGCTTCCTGGACTTGCAAGTTCATTTCTTTAACCCGGTAGGGGAAGTTTTCTGTCATTATTTCTTCAAATATGTTTTCTATAAATTGCTTTCTCTCTTCTTCTGGCACCCCTATAATTCTGATGTTGGTATGCTTGAAGTTGTCCCAGAGGCTCCTTACACTATCTTCATATTTTTGGATTCTTTTTTCTTTTTGCTTTTCTGGCTGGGTGGGTTTTGCTTCTTCGTATTTCATACCTTTGACTTGATTCTTGTGATCCTTGAGTCTGCTGTTGGATTTCTGTATATTATTCTTTATTTCAGTCAGTGTATGCTTAATTTCTAGCTGGTCCTTTTTCATATCCTCGAGGATCTCACTAAATTTATTGGCAGTCTCTAGACTATTCTTGAAAAGCCTTATAACTGTGGTTTTGAACTCTATATCCAGTTGTTTGCTTTCCTCCATTTCTGTCGTTTGTGATCTGTTTCTTTGTCTCTGCATTTTGACTGCTTCTCTGCATTGACAGAGTGGCTTTAATCAGCTATGTCTATGGTGGGAGAACTTGTATGCTGGAGACACCCTTATGGGGCAAGACTTGCTTCAGTGGGGCTTTGGTGCTCACTGAGTCTGCTCCCTGAGTGCGTCCCTTATGAGTCTGAGGAGTTGTAATCTGGGTGATCCCGCTCTGACCACTGGGATACACAGTCTCTTGGAACACCAAGGAGGTGCTATTTTAGCTTCTGCCTGGGGCTTCCCAGCTTTTTATATGCAAAAATCTCTGTGCACAAGCTTGGGTGGGGTGGGATCTTAGGGAGTCTACAGGGTGAAGCAACCAGCTATGGCCAATTCTCAGTCCTGCCCTAAGAGGCACCGGGTCTCAAGCTGCTCTGGAGTTCCTCACGGTGCCAGACGGTGCCAGACAGTCCAGCTCCTCCCTGTATAATTCTGAGTCCCCAGAAACTCGCCTGGAACTGGAGTTCAGAGCCGTTGGGAGCTTGTGCCTCCCTCCGCTACGAAATGCTGCCAGCCCTTTCCGGGAGCCTCTTCACGCACACCTCTGTACCTCTGCATTTTATTTCCGCACCTCCTCTGCATCTCAGTCTCTTTCTAGGTTTAGAATTTCCACTCAGCCAGCCTTCCTGTGGGTCTGGGTGGTGTCCATTTTTTCTTTTCGTTGTGGTTTTGAAATAGTTGTGCCCAGCAGCAATTCCGGTGTTCACCTATGCCGCCATCTTGGTTTCTCTCCAAACGGTTTCATTTTTTGTGTTTTTACATTTTTTATTGGTTCTTTTTTTTTCTAATTATAAAAGAAAGTTTATTTAAAAAGTCACAGAGTTAGAAAAGGTGAGCCAGCTGGGTTGAGTGGGCTCAGGAAATGAGTTACCGAGTTACTGAGGCAAAAGAAGGGCCCTAGAAGAGTCCTTGGAGCTGAGGGGAAAGGCAGGAGGTGGGGGTGGGGAGATAGAGAATGCCCTGGGGAAAGAAAGGGGTGGTTAGAGGCATAAGTGTGCTCAGGAGAGAGAAAGAGCATGTCTTCATTGTATTTTTTAATTGTTGACAATATTACAGATACCCCCCATTTCTCCCCTCCCCTTTGCCCACCTCCCTCATGGGTTTTTTATTGCTCTTGATTGTTTTTCACAAGCACTTATCACATAGATGCATAAACTGGGTTCACAGTGTATGTTCTGACTAATCTCAGCCAGGAACCGGTAATATATTTCATTCCCCATATTGGACATCTTGGCAACTCAAACTCTTATTTTTACAAATGCTTATTTCCATGACTGAATAAAATAAAATGAGTATAGTTTATTTCTTGTGAAGATCATTATAGAACGTGATGTGCGGATAACCAGATAAAAAATTTTTTCATTTGAAGACAGACATATTAATAGCCTACCGGTTCTTTAAATTATTCATGCATGTTCATAAGTAACATCTTAATTTTTTTTATTTTATAAACACTTATTTAGTGCTTATTATGTGCCAGGAACTAGTCTCAGTACTTTAAAAATATTAATTCATGGCCCTAGCCAGGTGGCTCAGTTGGTTGGAATATTGTCCCATGCACCAAAAAGTTGTGAGTTCAACCCTTGGTCATGGCATGTACAGGAGGCAACTGATAGATGTTTCTCACATCCATGTTCCTCTCTCCCTCCCTCCCATCTCCCTCCTTATCTTCTAGCCTCCCTCCTCCTTCCACTTTCTAAAATCAATCTAATCTAATAAAAGAGTAATATGCAAATTAACCATCACTCCGAGACCCCTAAGCCACACCCACCAGCCAAGCCATGCCTGCCAGCCAATCAGAACGGCTATATGCAAATTAACCCAGCCAAGATGGCGGCTGGCAGCCACCGAACTAGAGCAAACAGGAGGCTTCTGTTGCACCAGCGATGGAGTTCAAACTGACTGCCTAGGCCAGCTGGGCCTCTGCTCAAGGCAACAATGTTTCAATTATAGAAGCCATGGAGCTGAAGCAAACAGGAGGCTTCATTGCCTGACTAGACCTCCGCTCAAGGCAACAAAGTTTCAATTATAGAAGATAAATAAACCCCAGAAACCTGATTCCAGCCAGCCTCGCTGGGACGTTGGGTCAATGGGAGCTGTGGGCAGCCTGAAAACGGCCCTCACCCCTCACCCAGGCTGGCCAGGCACCCCAGTAGGGACCTGAACCCTGAAGGGGATGTGGGCAGCCTGAAAACGGCCTTCAGCCCCTTACCCAGGCTAGCCAAACCCCATGGGGTGAGGGTCCATACTGGGGGGCTTGGCTAGCCTACAAACAGCCATCAGCCCCTCACCCAGGCTGGCCAGGCATTCCAGCAGGTGGACATCCCCTGAGGGGTCCCAGACTGTGAGAGGGCACAGGCCGGGCTGAGGGACCCCCCTGAGTGCACAAATTTTTGTGCACTGGGCCCCTAGTAAAAACATATTCTTGGGTAAGGATAAAAAATAAATTAATTTATGTATAATCCTCATCACAGCCTTGACAGTTAGGTACTTTATTACTTTTTTTTTTAAGGAAAGGAGAGAGGGATGAAGGGAGGGAGGGGAGAGAGAGAGAGAGAGAGAGAGAGAGAGAGAGAGAGAGAGAACGAGAGATAGAGAGAGAGAGAACGAGAACATCAATGTGAGAGAAAAAGATCAATCAGTTGCCTCCCATATGCACCCAAATGGGGGATTGAACCTACAACCTGGGTATGTGCCTTGACCAGGAATCAAACCAACCACCTTTCAGGATATGGGATGACGCTTCAACCAACTGTGCCACACTGGCCAGGGCTATTACCTTCATTTATTTTTGACCTACGGAAATTAAAGAACTCCTCATCTTTTATCTGCACATGGGTGACTGGACATGTGTCATTGTTACCTGTTATTTCCCATTGATTCAGAGCAGTAGTCATTATTTGCAACTAGTTTTTTCTTCTAGTGAACTCATAGTTCAAGAATAAAGGTTCTTAAGAAACACTCCATTATGAATTGTGTTGTTGTCTGCCAAGGCAGTTAGTCCATTCCCTAGCAGCCAAGTCAAGTTAGCAGAAACTAGGCTTCAACTTCAGTGCAATCCTATAGCGTATCTTCTTTCCCATTTATTTGTGATTTACCCACTTCGGCTCAGATTACCAAAGCCATCTGTTCGTCCTTCTATCATCTGCTCTGTGTAGAATTGAAAACACCATGCTGATAGGCAGAAAATAAAGGGAAGTTAAAAATTGTCTCAAGTGACCCACACAAAAGAAGGAAACTTAAAACTAGGTTAAAAGCAAAGTAAGCAAAAGGCCAGACAGGAATTAGTACCAACAACACAAGCCCTATAGTACCGTATGTTCCGGTGTATAAGACGACTTTTTAACCCAGGAAAATCTCAAAATTCTTCTCCAATAACAAGAAGGCTAGTGAGAGAAGTGACCCAACTACCTCCTCTACTTTCCCCCTCTACCATTTCTACCATTTCAGCAGTTTTGTCTTGACTTTTAAGAAGATTTTCCTGGGTTAAAAAGTCGTTTTATATGCTGGAAAATACGGTAGTATTTAAAATGACCACATTTCCCAAAGAACCCAGGAAACGGAAAACTGGGATGTGTTTGGTATTATCTGGGGGAGAGAATTACTGAGTACTCCAGTTCATTCAGTTCCGCATACATCACCATAAAGTCAAGCACTGAAGATCAAGGCTGATTAAGACAGTGGTCCAACCATTGCTGCGTATAATAAATCATTCAATATTAGTGCAAACACAGAGGTGGTCACAGACTACGGTAGAAGGTACAGAGGAAGGAGGCTAGTTTAATAGAGATTGGGGAGCTGGAAGCAGTCAGGGAAAGATCTCTGTGATTAATCTTGAAGAAACCCAGGTAGCCACACCAAAACATGGGGGTAAGACTTGAGCAGCATTCCACACAGCGGGCACAGCACCGTCAAGGCTTGGATGTATGACTCAGTATTGCGTGTGCTGGGAATTGGAAAGCAGATAGAGATGTGAAGGCTTTTTAAGTCACGACCCAGCGAAAAGCCATTTGTTAATTTTGTGCAGTGTTCATCAATGCCTGGCAGTGTTTTTAATAAATTATCTGTTGTACGAACATTCACTGTTACCACTGAGGAAAGTCACATAGAAGTCTGAGCAATGCATCATTAAGGATTGTATGTTCTCCGTGTGGAGACATAAAATACATCTCTGATGAATTAAACACAAGGTGCTGTAGAAGTAGTATCAAATTATGGTACAGAGAATAAATATGATGGGACTTTAGAGGAAGAAGAGAGGTGTGGACTGATGAGCATAGGAAACGCTTTTCCGTGTAATTAGGACTTAAGCTGGCTGTTATTTTATGGGATTAGCTCAATGGACAGGAGAGGAGTTGTGGCATTATGCAAGTATAAGGCATGTTCAGACGTGGCAGATAGGCCTTCGTGTTGCCTTTATTTTTATTTATTTAGCACTATCAATAATGATTATTTGCCGCATATACTGTGCTGCAAGTTTCCTTCATTATCCAAATTTATTCTCTTCTTGAGTTTGAACAATAAGTTCAGATAGCAGAGGATGCTTTTCCCTCTGAGCCTAATGTATTTGGTTCCTTAGTTTCAGAGAGCAGGCAGCAAAGCTTCAGAGAGTGATAAATTTATCCAAATCTATAGGCTTACCCCATTTTTTTGTGCTTTTCTTTATTGATTTTTTTTTTTTTTACAAATTGAAGACTTGTGGCAATCCTGCTTAGAGCAGTCTGTTGGTACCATTTTCCCAACAGGCTTAGATGATGGTTAGCATTTATTAAGAAATAAAGTATGTTGCCCTAACCAGTTTTGCTCAATGGATAGAGCATTGGCCTGCAAATTGAAAGGTCCCAGGTTTGATTCTGGTCAAGGGCACATGCCCGGGTTATGGACTCGATCCCCAGTGGGGGACTTGCAGGAAGCAGCCGGTCCACCATGATTCTCTCTCATCATGGATGTTTCTTTCTCTCCCTCTTCCTTCATTTCTGAAATAAAAAAAAAAGTATTTTAAAAATTAAAAAAAAGAAATAAAATATGTTGTAATTAAGGTATGTACGTTATTCTTTTAAACCTAATGCTACTGCACACTTAATAGACTACACTACAGTATAAACATAACTGTCATAGGCACTGGGAAACCAAAAACTCATGTGATTCGCTTTATCGTGGTGGTCTGAAACCAAACCTTTTTAAAAAAAGAGTTCTTGGATTTTAGATGAACAAATGGTTTGATGAAAATCTTTAGTTATTTAAAAAAATATATTTTTATTGATTTCATAGAGGAAGGGAGAGGGAGAGATAGGAACATTAATGATGAGAATCATTGGTCAGCCGCCTCCTGCATGCTCCCTACTGGGGATCAAGCCTGAAAACCCCAACATGTGCCCTGACCTGGAATCGAACCGTGATCTCCTAGGTCAGTGCTCAACCACTGAGTCACAACTGGCTGGGATGAAACCAAATTTTTTAATAATATTTTTATTGGTTTCAGAGAGGAAGGGAGAGGGAAAGAGAGATAGAAACATCAATGATGAGACAGAATCATTGACCAGCTGCCTCCTGCACACCCTACACTGGGGATTGAGCTGGCAACCGGGCATGTGCCCTTGACTGGAATCGAACCTGGGACCCCTCAGTCTGCAGGCTGACGCTCTATCCATTGAGCCAAACTGGCTAGGGCTGAAACCAAACTTTTTATATCTCTAAGGTATTCCCGTATTCTGTGTTTGGAAAACAAGAGTTTAGCTAGCAAGAATCTCTATTTGTATTTCTCCTCATGTGAATAGTTGATCCTGGTCTGTAGCCTTTAGGAATAGGAAGGTAATGTGACATTACTGTCAGTAGGTTGTCAGACCAAAAGTGTTTGGAAATTGGATACTTGGTATGTAAATAGTAAATCACAAGGCATGTTCAGGCATGGCCGATAAGCCTACATGTTGCCTTTATTTCATGTTTATCATATAAAAAGAATGTGTTGAAAAGAAGCATATTAGCAAAAAGCCAAGAATACATTATTTAAAAAGCATCTGATACTAGTTATATTTAAGATTTTTTTGGTTTGTTTTTTAATGAGCAATTAATGGAATTGTTTCCTGGTCTGATTCTATTGTAGACAGCCATGAATTTCTCCAAAATGCTCCTCCTGGATTTTTTCCAAGACTTGGTGTTATTGGTTTTGCTGGCATTGTTGGACTCCTTTTGGCTAGAGGTAGGTACAATTTTGTGAATTAAAAAAAAAGCAACAGTTCATAAGGGAGAGAGAAGATACATATTTGGTTCTTTCTTTTCATTGACCAGTTTTTAGAATGAGCTGGATCCTGGGTATGGCCTTCTTAATATATAATTGATATGGTTGTTTTCTTTAATATATTTGATTTTAAGCATATATAGAAATTATTTTAAAAACTCAAAAAATTATATATTCTTGGTTGAAAAAAATTGGTTATCCTTTATAGGCACATTTACTTGATCAAGTTACTACTGCTCTTGGTACAGAAAGAGTGAACTTTTGTCAACTGAAGTCTCTCATACCTGGGACAGTGTTTTTAAATGTTTTACTCTTAAGAATAGGCTATTAACCACAGTAAATAGAATAGTGATTTCATAGACATTTTTTAATTTTTTTGACTCATTGTAGCTTTAGTCCTTGAGCATATAAAAATTTTTTAAACACTTAAAAGTAAAAGTTAACAAATGCCAATGTAAAAATATTACTACACTACACTGATGGACTATAAAACATTTATAGAAAATCAAGGATGAAAACATCGTTTACTATAGTGAAATGAATTTGTTATGCACTACTTGATGATTCACTGATTGTGAAATCCAGATTTTACAAAATGTCCTAAAATAGAAAGTTTATGAACTCTGTAATCAGATCCCCATAAAAGATAACTACAGACACTAGTTTGGTATCCATTTCTCCATTTAAAAAAATCTTCAATGTACATGCTTTTAACAGTAATGTTGTAATCTGGAGAAACACTGCAGTGGTGCCACTGCCCCAACCTGTGGAATGAACTCTTATTGGAGTTTCTGCATCCTCTTCCCATCTATATCAGAATTAAATTTAGAGCCCTGACTCGGTTGAGCAACGTCCCATGCACTAAAAGGTCAAGGGTTTGATTCCCAGTCAGGGACATACCTGGGTTTTGAGTTCAATTCCCAGTCTGGCTGGGCGTGTATAGGAGGCAACTGATTGGTGTTTCTCATATCAACGTCTCTCTCTCTCTCTCTCTCTCTCTCTCTCTCTCTCTCTCTCTCTCTCTCCTCACCCCCTTCCTTTCTCTAAATCAATAAAAATCATTTCCTTGAGTGAGGATTTAAAAATACACATACACACACACAAATAAAACCAATAAATAGCCTTTATACGTTGTCCTGTGTGTTAAGAATAAACATTGCGCTAGCATCTATATGCATGCCATGTAAAAACACGTGTCTCTCAGTGGAGACTATTTCTCATGTCAAGTCAATTTCAAGTGTCTTTCCCTGTTTCACCTTCTACACGTTTTCTTAACCTCATTCTCAGGTTTTTCCCAGCTCTCCATCCTGCTCAATTCCCCTTTTCCCCAGGCTGCAATCCTCTCAGTCAGGACTGACATTCAGCACAGCTATTGTCTTGGGACATGGCTCCACACTCTCTCGGGTGTGACCCCCTTTTCCAGTTCTACGTCATCATCTCCTTGGTTTGCTCTGCCATGCTGTTGAACTACATGCTTAAGTCACAAACTTTCCAAGTCCTCGCAGGTCTGAAAATTACTTTCTGCCCTCATACCAAGTGCTAGTGTGGTTGGGCACAGAGTTTGTTTTCCATCAAAACTTTGAAGGCACGTCTTCTAGCTCAGTGGTTGCAGATGTGAGAGTCAGAAGCCAGGCTGGAAGCTTGTTCCTTTTGAAGTGATTCTTTCTTTTTTTTTCTGGAAGCTTTGAGGAGCTGCTCTAATCTGCAGTGCTCTGAATTTCCATGGTGCTGGGACTACATATAGTTGTTTCATTCCTGGTTCGGCATTTTGGTGGCTTGCAGCCTTCAGCTGCAGGAAGGCATCTATCTACTAGTATCTTGTATTTCTTTGACAATTTACTCTTATCTTTTTCCTTCCCAGACTCATATGCATTAGCGATTGAGTTGTTTAAAGTAGCCCTGTGTATATTCTTATTTTATTTTATTCCTTTTGATTTTTTTCCTTGGCCATTTGCAAGACCTCTTTCTTGTTCTCTGAATGTTCCTTTTTCTTAGAACTTTTTAAAAAACTGTGGCAGTTTCTTGAATTTATTTGATGATACTTAATTACAGGTTTAGTTTTGTTTTTAATTTCTTGTTTTCTATAGGGTCATTTTTTCTTTCTTGCTTATCTCAGTTTTCTCTTTTATATTGCAGGCTTTCCTCAAATGATTAGTGATCCTTGATTGTACAGTCATGTTTAAGAGCAAAGCGATTGAAATGCCAATAGGAGCTTTTTGGGTATAGATGGGGCTTTGTGGCAGGCAGGTTCTACCTCGGGATGAGCTGAATAGACACTGACCTTAATATGAGAGGTGCCTAACCTTAGTGCCTGAGTGAGGAAGGCTAGATCTGCTCTCAGGCACTTACACATATGTGCACACTATACCACATATCTTGGTTCTCAACAGAAAATCTATGGCATTTCTTTAGAGATAACTCATCCACTTTCTAAACTTTTAAAAAATATATATTCTTATTATTGATTTCAGAAAGGAAGGGGGAGAGAGAAACATTAAGGAAGAGAGAGTCATTGATTAGCTGCCTCCTGCACACCCCACACTGGGGATTGAGCCCACAACCCAGGCTTATGTTCTGACTGGGAATCTAACTGTGACCTCTTGGTTCATAGGTTGAGGCTCAAACACACTAGCTGAGCCATTCCATCCACTTTTTAAATTTTTGCCTGAAGATCAGACGCCTGGCCACAGGCAGTTTTGCAGTTTTGCACTGGGCTGGTGTGGGGGAAGGAGAAGGTCAACTGGTCCATGCACAGGACTTGCATTTATACCCCTGTCTTTTGTTTTGTTTTGTTTCTTTAATCCTCACCTGAGGATATTTTTCCGTTGATGTTTTAGAGAGATTGGAAGGGAGGGGAGAGAGACACATTGATTGGTTGCTTCCCACACCTTCCCAGACTGGGGCCATGGATCCCATCGAGTTTGCAACTAAGGTACATGCCCTTGACCGGAATTGAACCTGGGATCCTTCATTCCCCAGACTGATCTCTACCTATTGAGCCAAAACGTCCAGGGCTATACCCATGTCTTGATCT
>PVJC01054880.1:0-10367 GCA_004026665.1 Murina feae | reverse complement strand
AAAAGGTGCCTGGCAGACTGGGGCCATCATAGGACATCTACTGAGGGGTCCCAGACTGTGAGAGGGCACAGGCCGGACTGAGGGACTCCCTCCACCCCGAGTGCACAAATTTTTGTGCACCGGGCCCCTAGTAGAAAAATAAAAACTGAAATATAATACTTTGGCAGAACACAGCAGTACTTACTTTGTATGAAGTCCTGTATTCTTCAAAGGTAATTGAAGACAGTGACACAATTTGCTTTCTTTTTTGCATTTTGATAAGTATAATTTATTTATTAAGGACATTACCAGTCTAAAAAAGTAATTAGAGCTGTTTGGTTATATGTCAATAAATATATATCAACATTTGTACTTTGGCCTTTTAAAATTAAAGATATGACAGCTTTCCTCAGTGTGGATTGAGGAGTACTTACTGCAAAATTTTTTTATCTCTTACTACTGATAGATTTATAACCAATCAAGTTAGAAGTGTCTTGGTATGGATAACAGACTTTAAAAAAAATCTTTTTAAAAACTTTAAATTCTTTATTGTTTGAAGTATTACATAAGTCTTCTCCCCCCCCCCCCATTGAGCTCTCCCCAGCCATTTCCACCCCCTAGCTGTCTGTGTTCATTGGTTATGCTTATATACATGCATACATGCCCTCACCCCCATACTGTCTGTGTCCATTGATTATGCTTATATACATGCATACAAGTTCTTTGGTTGATCTTTTAAACCCCCTCCACCCCTGCCTTCTCTCTTAAGTTGGACGGTCTGTTCGATGTTTCTATGACTCTGGCTCTATTTTTGTTCATCAGTTTATGTTCTTCACTATATTCCACAAATGAGTGAGATCATGTGGTATTTATCTTTCTCTAACTGGCTTATTTCGCTTAGCCCTAATGCTCTCCAGGTCCATCCACGCTGTTGCAAATGGTAAGGGTTCATTCTTTTTTATAGCAGCGTAGTATTCCATTTTGTAGATGTACCACAGTTTTCTAATCCACTCATCTGCTGATGGGCACTTAGGCTGTTTCCAAATCTTAGCTATGGTAAACTGTGCTGCTATGAACACAGGGGTGCATATATCCTTTCTGATTGGTGTTTCTGATTTCTTGGGATATATTCCTAGAAGTGGGATTACAGGGTGAAATGGGAGTTCCATTTTTAATTTTTTGAGGAAACTCCATACTGTTCTCCACAGTGGCTGCACCAGTCTGCATTTCCATCAGCAGTGCATGAAGGTTGCTTTTTCTTCACATCCTCCCCAGTACTTGTCATTTGTTAATTTGTTGATGATAGCCATTCTGACAGGTGTGAGATGGTATCTCATTGTCATTTTGATTTGCATCTCTCTGATGATTAATGACTTTGAAGATCCTGTATAATAAAGAGCTAATGTGCTGATTAAACAGAACAGCAGAAGGACCTTCCAGATGAATCTGGGACTGCGAGTGCCGAGCCCTTTACACAAATTTTGTGCATTGGGCCTCTAGAGTTTTCATATGTCTCTTGGCCTTCCTTATGTCTTCTTTTGAAGTGTCTATTTAGGTCCTTTGCCCATTTTTTGATTGGGTTGTTTACCTTCCTTTTGTTAAGTTGTATGAGTTCCCTGTAAATTTTGGAGATTAAACCCTTATCGAAGATAACGTTAGTAAATATGTTCTCCCATGTAGTGGGCTTTCTTGTTGTTTTGTTGATGGTTTCTTTTGCTGTGCAGAAGCTTTTTATTTTTATAAAGTCCCATTTGTTTATTTTTTTCCTAGTTTCCATTGTCCTAGGAGCTGTATAGTAAAAATATTGCTATGACATGTGTCTGATATTTTGCTGCCTATGGATTTTTCTAAGATTTTTATGGTTTCCCAGCTTATGTTTAAGACCTTGGATAGCAGACTTTTGAAAAAATAGTTTTTCTGAGTACTTGGAGAAGTCTGGTACTTTGTCTTGGTGTATATTTATTAAAATCGCATTTGGGCCACTTGATGGGCATTGCTTTTCTCTGACAGTGTTGTAGAATTGTTAGTTACACCTTAGGGTAGGAAAATGCAAGAAGTATTTTTGCTTACATTTAGGAGCAACTTAAATTTCAAAACTTTTACTGGAGAATCTATTGTTGGCATTCTTAATTTTTTTAACTGTAAATTGAGGTTAAAAAATTCATAGGGTTGTTTTGTGAATTAAATAAGTTAATATAAAAACTATTTATTGATTTCAGAGAGGAAGGGAGGAGAGAAAGATAGAAACATCAATGATAAGAGAGAATCATTGATCAGCTGCCTCCTGCATGACACCTACTGGGGATCAAGCCCACAACCCAGGCATAAGTCCTCGACCTGAATTGAACCTGGGACCCTTCAGGCTGATACTCTATCCACTAAGCCAAACCAGCTAGGGCATAAGTTAATTTTTTAAAGGCATTTAAATCATTTATGTAAGGATTTCCTGGAGGGAGGGAGGGAGGGAGGCCCTGAATCAGGGCGGGGCAATGGAAATAGAGGGAAGAGGACAGCAGTATTTGGGACATAGGTTAAATAGCATGATTAGCTGGAGGGTCAGAGCAAGGAGGAAAAACAGTGCTTGTTTTCTGTTTTGGTTGAATGATTGTACTATGCATGAGGTTGGGAATAAGGGAAGAAAAACATGTTTTAGAGGAATATGAGCTTAGTTTTGGATGTTAGGAGTTGGAGGGACCTTTGGGCATTTGGACAGAGATGTATTGAGTAGGAGTAGATGCTACATGATGGAGCTCAGAGGAGGTCTGGAATGCAGACCTGTATAAAAATGACTGGTATGGTTAGTGAAAAGACCGCTTACTTTGCTTCCTTAGTACAGAGTTTGGCATATCTTTAATAGATAGGCAACCTGTTATTGACACCTTTCTATACTAGCATATAAGGCTCAGCAAAGTTAGGGGCCACTCGGATAGGCTGTTGCTGTATAATGCCTGGCACATGGCACATTTTTAGTAAATGAATGACTGAGTACCAATAAACTGTAATTCCAAAAAAAGAGAAATGAACTAGAATGTAAAACTTATTGGTATAAAAACACCTCTAACCCTTTCTGCATGACTTTCTGTCTGAGCTGTTAAACATTTAATGACAATGAATAATTAATTAGCCTAGAGAAATACAGTATTTACTCTGTTAGGTGGTAGGTCTGTTTTTATGTGCACTTAATTTCAGTGTTCATCCCGGGCCTGTGTGGCTCAGTTGGTTTGAGCATTGTCCTGTTGTTCACCGAAGGTTCGCGGTTTCAGTTTCTGGTCAGGGCACATAGCCAGGCTGAGGGTTTGATCCCTGCTTGGGGCACCTACAGGAGGCAACTGATTCATGTTTCTCTCCTTTTCTCTTCCTGTCTCTAAAAGTCAATAAAAGAAAATATATCCTCGGGTGAGGATTGAAAAAACAAACATTTATTTGAGTAGTTTAAATATGATTTTTTAAGATCCAGGAGTCAGTTGTAAAATTTGATTTCTTGATGAATAAAAACCATAATCAGTACATTATCCCTGATTAAAATGTCAAAATGCTGAAATAAACCATTAGATAGGGCATAAACAGTTTCACATGCTTCAATTATCCCAAGGAGGTTTGAAAAACTTACTTATTTTAAACCTAAATTAGATGAACATTTTCTGTTTAATTTTCCCAGTGTTTTATATTTTTTGATTAGGTTCCTAAAAACTTTTTGTGATACAGTATTTCACTGAAAGAGTAGTTTAAGACTAATGATATAAATATTATAACTTCAGAATCTTACACATCTATCTTGACACACGTCAGAATGAAAATGGGTCTTTCATTATCTTGGGAGCTGCCTCTGAGGTACACTGAATAGATTGCAGAGCAAGCAGGGGAAGCAATTTCTATGCACCATACTTCCCAGAATCATCCAGTCCCCATTCCTGGGCCCCCGCTGTGCTTTGTTTGGTCTGTTCTTTATTTCCTATGTTCTGCCTCACTTTCTAAAGGCAGAAAGACCAAAAGCAGAAAATAGAATTAAAGCTCCATGAGAACAGAGATTTTTGCCTGTTTTGTTTATTCTAAGCGCAAAGAATAGTTCTTGGCCCATAGAAGGTTCTCACTAAATATTTGGTGAATGAATAAATAAATGATTGAATGGAGGAAGTTGATGCAGGCACTTAAAATTATTTTTAGCTTGAAACTGTTATTGTTCAAAGATTATTCAAATTGCACTTCTTTTTTCACTTTTCATTATCTTCCTTAGGTAAGTTCTTGAGGCCTGTGTTTGACTTTACTTATCATTAATAGTGATTATATAAAGAGATATTTCTGATTTTCTAAAAAAATACCTTCTTTGGCTAAAAATTTTTAGAAGAGGAAGTATCCTACTAAAAGTGAAAGTGTTTTGGTTTTCGTAGCCACAATATGGTAAAAGACAAGAGTCCATATTATAAGGATCAATTATAAGTCAGCTTTAATAATTTACTTCAGAAATAATACACAATAAGTGTTAGTTTAATACTTAAAATTTCTTAAAGCAATTGGTAAAATCCCAGCAAAAATTTAATCCTAATGAAAGATTCTTTTAATATACAATCTTTAATAACAAATTTACCATGAATTTTATTTTACATAATTAAGAAAATCTCTGAGCCCAGGTGTGAAGGTCAGTGACCTCAGGAATAACTGCTCATGTGTTCATTGAGTATTAATTAAGCGTTTAGTCATCTGAGGCGCCGACTCTGTGCCTGAGATATAGTGGTGAGTAAGATAGATAAGCCTGCTTTATGGAACTTACAGCAGTGTATTTAAATTTAGATTTCTGATGACTATCTTATAATCATAAGATTAGGATCCAGGGCAGGTTCCTTGGTTCCATTTTTTTCTTTGTTGTTTATTTTATTTTTTTATTTTTATTGATTTTAGAAAAGAAGGGAGAGGGGGAGAGAGAGAGAAACATCAATGATGAGAGAGAATCATTGATCGGCTGCCTCCTGCACATCCCCTACTGGGGATCGAGCCTGCAACCCAGGCATGTGCCCTTGACCGGAATCAAACCTGGGACCCTTCAGTCCGCAGGCCGACCCTCTATCCACTGAGCCAAACCAGTTAGGGCTCCTTTTTTTTTTTTTTTTTAATAAATTGTTTTCCTCCCAATTATAATTGGCATGCAATATTATATTGGTTTCAGGTGTTATAGCATAGTGGTTAGACATCTGTGTAACTTAATTGGTTCCCCCAATAAGTCTAGTACACACCTGAAACTATACAATACAATATTATTGACTGTATTCCCTGTTCCCTATGCTGTACTTCACATCCCTATGACTATTTTGTAACTGCTGATGTGAACTTTTAGTCTCCTCACCTTTTTCATGCAGCCCCCCAGGACCTCCTTCCACTTGGCAAGCATTAGTTTGTTCTCTGTATCTGTGAGTTTGTTTGTTTTATTTGTTTCATTTAGCATAATATTCTCTAGGTTCATCCATGTTGTTGCAGCGGTAAAATTTCATTCTTTTTTATAGCCAAGTAATATTCCATTTTATATATGTACCACATCTTTATCCAGTTATCTATCTATGGACACTTTCATGCCTTCCATATCTTGCCTATTATAAATATAGCTGCAACGAATATAAGAGTGCATATATCTTTTTGAACTAGTGCATTGGATTTCTTTGGATAAACACCCAGAAGTGGGATTGCCAGGTCATATGGTAGTTCTATGTTTTATTTTTTGAGAAACCTCCATACTGATTTTTTTGGTGTTGGTTTTTTTTTTTTTTAAACATATTTTATTGATTTTTTACAGAGAGGAAGGGAGAGGGATAGAGAGTTAGAAACATGAGGAGAGAGAAAGATCAATGAGGTGCCTCCTACACACCTCCTACTGGGGATGTGCCCACAACCAAGGTGCATGCCCTTGACCAGAATCGAACCTGGGACCTTTCAGTCTGCAGGCCTATGCTCTGTCCACTGACCCAAACCAGTAAGGGCGGTGTTGGTTTTTTTGAGAAGCTATCCCTGCGGCTCTCTGTGTCAGGTGCTTCTGGTGCTCTTAGTCTTGCGATTAGCTCTTAGGACTGTTCCATATTTAATTCTTTATATACTAACTAGAGGCCCGGTGCACAAAAATTTGTGCACTTGGGGGGGAGGAGGGGGTCCCTAGCCCAGCCTATGCCCTCTCGCAGTCTGAGACCCCTCGGGGGATGTCCACCTGCTGGCTTAGGCCTGCTCCCCAGGGGATAGGGCCTAAGCTGGCAGTCAGACATCCCTCTGGCAGTCCAGGAGCCCTTGGGGATGTACACTTACCAGCGAGGAGCAGGCTAAGCTGTAGTCGGACATCATTAGCACTGCTGAGGAGGCAGAAGAGGCCTGACTTGTGGCTGAGCAGAGCTCGCCCTGTGGGAGTGCACTGTCCACCAGAGGGCAGCTCCTGTATTGAGCGCCTGCCCCCTGGTGGTCAGTGTGTGTCATAGTGACCACTCATTCCCAATTGTTCTGCTGTTAGGGTCAATTTGCATATTAACCTTTTATTATATAGGACAGAAGCCTGGTGCACAGGTGAGGGTCGGCTGGTTTGCCCTGGAGGGTGTCCTGTTGGGGTGCCTCGCCAGCCTGGGTGAGGGGCTGATGGCTGTTTGCAGGCTGGTCACAGCCTCTTCAGGGTGGGGGTCCCCACTGGGTGGCTGGTTAGCCTGGGTGAGGGGTTGATGGCTGTTTGCAGGCTAGTCAAACCCCCGGGAAGACCCTCACCCCATGGGAGTATTGCCAGCCTGGGTGAGGTGCTGAGGGCTGTTTTCAGGCTAGCCACAGCCCCTTCAGGGTGGGGGTCTATACTGGGGTGTCTGGCCAGCCTGGGTGAGGGGCTGAGGGCCGTTATCATGCTGGCTATGGCTGCAGGCTGGAAGCAGGTATCTGGGATTTATTTAACTTATATAATTGAAACTTTGTTGCCTTGGTCCTGCTCAAAGCCGCTAGCTGGAAGCAGGTATCTTGGGTTTATTTACCTTTTGTAATTGAAACTTTGTTGCCTTGAACGGAGCTCAGGGCCCACAGGGCAGGTGGGAATCTTGGCTTCCTCCATTGCTGGGGCAATGCAAGCCTCCTGCCTCACTCAGCTCCCTTGCTGCTGCCATCTTTGTGACAGAGTGAGAGTTAATTTGCATATTACTCTTTTGCCTGGGCAGAAAACCCCCAAGCCCCTCTGAACACTGGCTTCACAGAGCCCAGGCCTCTGCGATCACCGGCTCTGATCCTACCCCCTGCCATTGCTGGCTCTGCCCTTGTCCCACTGGCAGCCTCTGGCCAAGGCTGCAGGCCTGGGCAGGGGACCCCCAGACTCCTGCTTTGCTAGCTCCACCGGTGCCCAGACCCCTGTGATCGCAGGCTCCACTGCTGCCCCTCCGATTTATGGCTCTGCAGAGCCCAGGCCCCTATGATCTCCTTGCCCCTGCCCAGGCCTGAGGCCTCTGGCCCAGGCCTTATACCTGGGTAGGGCATCCTCATACCCGTCTGATCACCAGCTCTGCCCCTGCCCTCTCTGATCACCGGCTCCGCCCCTGCCCCCTCTGATCACCTGTTAGGCCCCTCGGGCCCCCTGCCTTCCCTGCCACCTGCCTAGCTAACAGGCCTGAGCACTTCAGTGGCGGGGCTGAGACAGACTGAACGCTGCCATCTTGTGGCTATGGGGACGGCCATCTCTGTGATGGAGTGATGCCTAATTTGCATATTACTCTTTTATTAGATAGGATTTGTCTCTCAGGTAGCTCCATGAGTGTTATTTCCTGTTCCCGTCTTAAGTCCCTGACACAATGCTTGTCTGTAAGCATACAGGATCAAATGTATCAGAACTAATCAGAAGGGGGATGGATACTTATGTATGGATCCTTAGAATTACAGGACAACTGTGAAGGGGCAGGCATGGTCAAGTGGAAAACTATGAAAAAGATTTGGAACAGGAGGACCAGGTTTCATTCTGGAGGTTTTGGTGGGCCACCTTTAATTCCCATAGGGATCCACTGAGGCAGGTGGCAACATGAGGAAACAAAGAGGCAGAGAAATCAAGTAATTCATCAGTAATAAGTGGCAAAACACAAGCGCCTGTGTGTGTGACTTACAGTTCCACTTACTCACCTACAAAATAGAGATGCATCATTATATTTGCCCTGTTTACTATGTATGATCATCAAAAGAGATAAATCTGTGTCCAATAGCTGTAAGTAAAATCATGAAAAACTTATTATCAGCTGTCTCTGCTAAAATTTGTTTTCACTTTATGTGATCTTTGCCTACATTTTTTGCATTCTTTGAACTGACCTGTTTGTTCAATTAAGAAGTAAGAAGAAAGAAGAAGAGTTAATTATTAACTCTCTTTTGGTTTCAACAAATAAAAGTATATTTCTTTTGGAAATGGAATATTGAGACAGGGTGTGCACATTTATAATTTTGATAATATTGCTGGATTGTCTTCTGAAAAGGCTGCACCAATTTTTACTTTTATCAGCATTTGTAGTGTGTGAGCATCTGTTTTCCCACATTCATGACAAGTGTGGGCATTATCAGTCTTTTAAAACTTAGAGAAAAATAATCCAGTTTTAATTTATCTGTTTATTATGAAGTTGAGCATCTTTTTTATGTCTGTTGGATATTTACATTTCTTTTATATTAGTAATTTGTCTGTTAGTACTTTTTATTTATTTTTCATTGGGTTATCTTTTCATTTGTAGGAACCCTTTTATATATAGCACTAGAGGCCTGGTGCATGAAATACGGACACAGGTAGGGTCCCTAGGCCTGGCCGGTGATCGGGGCTGATTGGAGCCTTCCGGCTGCTGGCAGGGGCCTTCCTTCCCTGGCTGCCGGCTGCTGGCTGGGGCCTCCCTTTGTTCCACTCTGCCCCTTGGTGGTCATAGCAAGTGATCGAACTCCCAGTCTCCAGGTTGAACTCCCGAGGGGACACTTTGCATATTAGTCTTTTATATATATGCTAGAGGTCTGGAGCATGAAAATTCGTGTACTGGGTCGGGGGTCCCTCAGCCCAGCCTGCCCCTTCTCACAGTCTGGGAGCCCTCAGGGGATGTCCTACTGATGGCTTAGGCCTGCTTTGAGTGGGCTTAAGCCGCAGTTTAGCCTCCCTCTGCAGGAGGTGACTGGACTGATTAGGGGAAGGCGCCACCACCATCACCCCACTGCTGCCACCACTGCTGGCCGCCAAGGATGCTGGCCCTCAGCCCTTGCTTCATAACGCTAGCCCCGCCCCTGGTCCACTGGTGGGGGGGGTTAGGGGCGCAGTCTGGCGCCAGGCCAGTTGGAGGAAGGGCTGTGGGTGGTTGAGGTACCATGGTTGTACTCCATCAAGCCTCTGTGGAGGCTCTGAGACCGAGGCGCCATGGCCTCTCCCTCTTGCTGCATCTGTGGAAGGAGGGGTCGTAGCTCAGGTGGTGGGACTGGACCAGACTCGCACTGCGACCTCTCCTGCACCACCTATGTGAAAGGGGCGGCACCCCTGGATGGGCAGGCCCTGGACCTTTGCAGCTGTGGCTTTGTCTGGAAGACGGAAGACGGAAGACGTCTGGTCTAATTGGCATATTACCCTTTTGTTAGTATACATAGATGCTTGTGGATATTTTCAAATTAGTTGCTTGTATTTTAACTTTGTCTATGGCATCTTATGTCTTATTTTTATGTAGTCAATCTGTTTTTATGGATGGTATCTAGCCTTGATGTTTTTCTTGGAAGGCCTTCTTTTTGCCAAGATTGCAAAAGTAAATTTAAAATTTTATGCCTTTTCCTGCTTATTCTGCTGTTTAGATTTGTTATTTGGGAATATGATTAGCAACTGGACTTGTTCTTCAACAGTTTTTAAATCTTTGAAGACCTGAAATACTAAACAGAGAATGTTAATTAAAGACTAAGGTGAAGTCACATTCTATAAAGTAAGGCCAGAATGGTGACCTTTGTCTTTTAGATGTTTATACACCAGATGGTTGCTCACATTAGAGGTAATACTAAAAAGGCATGAGTAAAATGGCTTGATTCTGATTAAAATGTTTTTCAACAGCTTAGATTTTTTTTATCTTTATTATTCAGATTATTACAGTTGTTCCTCTTTTATCCCCCATAGCTCCCCTCCTCCCATTTCCCACCCCAACCTCTGTCCTTGCCCCCCCACTGTCCTCATCCATAGGTGTACAATTATTGTCCAGTCTCTTCATGTATCCCCAACACCCTTAACCCCAGAAAATTGTCAGTCCACTCCCTTTCTATGCCTCTGATTCTATTCTATTCACCAGTTTATTCTGTTCATCAGATTTTTTATTCACTTGATTCTTAGATTCACTCGTTGATATATATTTGTTGTTCATAATGTTTACTTTCCTTTTCCTTCTTCCTCATTCTCAAAGGATACCTTTCAG